>JASCZW010008485.1:0-50361 GCA_034211315.2 Aedes japonicus
TCATGGATCCCATTCGATGGATTTATTACTAAATGCTGTTTTTGTACGGTTTTTTTCTTATTCTATGAATTAAGGTATTCCCAGCTGTATTTGCTTTAAATAACTCAAAATTTCACAAAACAATACTCAAATAAAACTATATGATTTACTAGCCATTCAAAAATGAAAACATTTATGATTCACTATACAACGGCTTTGTTCCTTCGGTTTGTGTTTTAGATTGAGCCACTTGAATAAAAGCAACCGCAAACACATGCATTTCCACTTGAAATTTCACCAATAACAAACTACGTTATTGATACAACAGGCCATAGTTGGGAACATACAAAAAAATATGTCCCAGCATTGAGTCTACGATTTTCAATGTAGAAATCATTGTGCATTTAGCAATGTGAACAGTAAGTTTGTAACGTGTTAGTGTTTTTTGCACATGCAGACTGCATTACTTGCTTTATCGATTTATTTAAGCCAAATTTAGATCACTTGAAGATCGTGTAGTTCATCTCTTCAGCTTAACCAGTGAAATCATGATGCCCCAAAAGTAAAAAAAATCGAAAATCACGCGCAAGTGAAAAACTATAAGTTGATTCTCAATTGTCTCAATTGCTTCGGATTACATCGGTCATTCTAATAGCAACATGATTTTGTTGATTATTGCTGAAATAATGACTTATTTGGTACATAGGCCAAATGAAGGAGCTAGGCTAACATTACATCCCCTTACCCTATCACGTTGCAATTTTCGCTATTTCAATCATCTAACACCGCAGAGACAGAGGCAAATATCATGTTTTTTACCTATAGCATTTCAAGCTTATTGCTTGCACAATTTGCTTATTGCTTGCTCTCAACATTATGATAGTGTTCTAAATGGCAAACATACGTTTGCATATAAAAACTATTAATCGATCCATAAAAAAAAGAAAATGGTTCCATAAAAAACGCAACCATGACCCATATAAATCTTGCCAATATCCATAAAAAATGGAAATGATATTTAAAATATATCGTTGTAATTCATTATTTATATAAAATTCAGAAATAAAAAGTCAAATATGTACCGTTATATATCTATGGAACGAACAATCCAACTGATACCCAGAAACATGTTAAAAATTATCTATAAATGGCTCAATGGCGTTCCTTAAAAATTGTGGAATGAAATATATGCAAATGTACCATAAATTATTGACAATACACTAAGGTTTTTTTTTACACGGTTTGTTTTCGGCGATAATTCCAGAACGGAACAACTTATCGACCTAATTCAAATCAGATTTTACGTTTTGGGCAAAAAGTAATCATATGGCAGTTTTTCAAAAAAATCACAATTTTTGGTGTGAATACACAAAATTCTAGAAACAGTATTTTGACCATTGCATGGAAAGGTAACGCATACAAACAAAATTGAAGCAATATGAAATGTTTAAGCATGTGAATTTATCAGTTCTATTTCTTTTTTTACACGGTTCCATACTAAAAGTGGAACATATCCCCAGTGCAAAAAAAAGCCTTTGTGTAATACATAAAGGCATTGACAAGATAGATAAAACGATGAATAATGAACTATAAATTTATTAATATGATCCATAGTATATCAACTTTGTGCACTAAAACAAGTAGGTATGATCAGTAAATTAGACCCGCATTTTTGAGTTTTGGGCACTATTTTTGTATGAAATTTGTCAAATAACTTCCCATCTACATGAGAAGCTCTAGGAGTGAACAAAAATGTATTGCTAGAATGGATAGAAAGGAAGAAAAAAGAATTGATTATATAACTATTTTTTTTAAATCCTAGAGGGTTTGAGCTGTTTAGTGGAATACCTGTAACTATAAATTAGAAGAAAAATTAGCATTCCCGACTCAAGTCGAGTTATTAGTACGAGACACTGAAGAAGTCTGCACATTGTAGACGGAATACGCGTATCTGTCGAAGATAAGCAAAGGTAGTTGGAATTAAATGGAGAATACTAATTTTCCTTCGAATTTCTAGGTATTTTTTTTTAATTTTTAATCCATAAAGATTGGTAAATTCATACCTAACTGCGTTACTATTCAGGTTTCGCTATAATCTTGCGACAATTTTTAGTGTCCTAAATACTAGTGCTAGAAGTTAGGTACAAAATGCAAGCGACTTGTCTGATTAACAGTTAAGCAATGTTGCAATGTTTTTGCTAAGAAATGATCTATCTTATCTTATAAAGGGAAACATAGGGAACAGGGAAGTAAAAAAATCGAAATTTACATCTGTCTGAGGACCGTTTCTTGTGTGTATCCGGGTAAAAGATGGATCGCGTTGGAGTAATATGGTTTTGCGGATCCATTTTCGGATCTTAGGTGGCAGGAAGCAATTTCGACATCCAAAGTATTAGCATAACGTCTCCTAGCAAACGGTTAAATCAAGCATTTGCCGGTATGTAAACGGAGAATGCTTTTTGTAGTAAGGTCCGACGAATGATAGTGAGTTGGATGGTAAGCACCTTCCCGGTATAATTTTTGGAAAAATGTGTGTTATAACAGTTTGACCTGTAGTTCTTTACGTACACGAGAGCTCTTTGCCCAATTTCTTAGTAAAAATGTGTCGCTATTGCAGTCCTTAAGTAACGTGAGATCGCAAAAGAAAATAAGTTATCTGAAAATGGGCTAAATCTTCTTGGACCAACACGATCTTTCTTTTACAGCAATATTTCTGGAACGAACATGACATTACATCTGAATGAGACACACAAAAATGATCACCAAAAATTCATTTTAAATCGGATATTTCTCAAATCTTCAGGGTTTAAATAACTCTTTATTAGCTATGTTTTGGCATAATTTTTTCATCGAATTTCCTCCCCCAAGCTGAATGCTCGTACATTTCTCTTAACACTGCTCATGAGATCTTGGGCGAGGCTTTGTCCATCTTCCTTACACCATTTTTCCCAGTTTTTCTTCAAAGCTTCATCGGTTTTGAATGTTTTTCCGCTTTTTTTCAACTTCTTCTTCATTATCACCCAAAACTTTTCGATCGGACGAAGTTCTGGTGTATTTTGCGGGTTCGCCTCCTTCGGGACCACATTAACGCCCTTCGCTTCGTACCAATCCATTACAGGCTTGGCGTAATGGCACGAAGCGAGATCCGGCCAGAACAACGTGGGACCACGGTGAGAGCGGAAGAAGGGCAGCAAGCGCCTCTGCAAGCATTCCTCTGTACTTTGTAAACAATCAACATGGAAGCCGAAAGAAGGGAAAAGCACAGTTATTTGGAAAATCCATTGTGGTCTGCATCTAGGCTAGCTAAACAGCTGAAATTGCCCAGAAATACCGTATGGCGCGTTATCAAACGGTATAAGGAAACAATGACGACGATTCGGAAGCCTCAAGCCAATCGTCGGAGTGGAACTGTCGACCGGAAACTGCGTGGTAAGATTTTGAAGACGATTAAGAGGAATCCCAATCTGTCGGACCGTGATTTGGCCAGAAAATTCGGTGCTGCCCATAGTTCCGTGAGGAGAACTCGACTCCGGAAAGGAATCAAGTCGTATCGAGCTAGCAAACAGCCAAATCGGACCATAAAACAGAATAGTGTGGCCAAAATCCGTGCTCGGAAGCTATACGACCAGGTGCTGACCAAGTTCGACGGGTGTCTTCTGATGGACGATGAAACCTATGTCAAGGCTGACTTCGGGCAAATCCCAGGTCAAAAATTTTACTTGGCAACGGCTCGGGGGGATGTTTCAGCCAAATTTAAATTTGTTTTTGCCGACAAATTTGCACGAAAATTCATGATTTGGCAGGGCATTTGCAGCTGTGGCAAAAAACGAAAGTTTTCGTTACAAATAGGACAATGACGTCGGAACTATACCAAAAGAGTGTCTGCAAAAACAAATTTTGCCGTTCATTCGATCCCACGACCATCTCGTAATGTTTTGGCCAGATTTGACAAGCTGTCATTACAGCAAAGTCGTTCAAGAATGGTATGCAGAGAAAAGGGTCCAGGTTGTTCGAAAAACCTTAACCCACCCAACTGCCCCCAGTTCCGCCCTATTGAGAAATACTGGGCAATCATGAAGAGGAGACTCAAGGCAAAGCGAAAGGGTTGTCAAAGACATCAATCAGATGAAGACCTGATGGAATAAGATAGCAAAAACGATGGACGGAGAAGGTGTGTGCCACCTAATGAGCCGTGTTACAGAAAAAATTCGAGAATTCCTTCGAAACCGTGACGAATAATTTTATCCGTATGTTTTCTTAAAAGTATGAAGAAAACGCTACATTTGTATAAAAAAAGATCTTGAGTTCAATAATAAATAACTGAAATACAGGCAATTGTTTTTGTTCCAATTCTATCTAAAGCAAGCTTTAATACCTATAAATTTTAATGAACAAAGTTGGTTTGCTATGGATCATTTTTAGAACTTCATTATTTAAACCTTTCACGGATCATCATTCACAAGTTTAAGGATTATTATTGAATCTTTTATGGACTGTTTACTATATGTTTATGGGTAATCCGTACAATTTCATCGATCATTCCCTAGAAATCAAACGGTACATTTTTGACATTATATTGCAAAATTTTATATTGAATATGGATCACATTGATGTATTTTATGGATCATTTTCATTTGTTTATGGATTTTATTCAGAGTTTTATGGGGTGCAAATAAGTTTTATGTTGAATGCCTTTCAATTTTTTATGAATGCTGGCGTCGGTGGTGTAGTGGTAAGAGTGACTGCTACTTGAAACCCCAGTGGGTCTGGGTTCAATCCCGGTCGACGTCGGTGGTTTTTCTGAGGTGAAAACATTTGTACACGTCTTCCTTCGGAAGGGAAGTAAAACCGTTGGTCCCGGATCATATTCATGAGTCGATATGAAGGGTCCAGGTGGCGGAGTTGTCTTTCTGGCGTCGATGATTGTCACCATGTGAGGAAATAGGCCGACGGAAAAAAAAATATGGATCATTTCTTCAAATTTCAACGTGCAAACTTAAGACTGCCGTTCTAAATGCACCGTTATTAATTGGGAACTTTTGAAGCCAGATACCATTTCTGCATTAGTATGATTGTTTGGCAAGTACAATCATACTCTATACCCAGGGAATCGAGAAATTTTCCTTAACGAAAAATCCCTAGACCAAACCGGGCATCGAACCTAGCCACCTCCAGCATGGTGTTGTTTTGTAGCTGCGCCTTTACCGACTGAATTAAGAGAGGCAAATAGCTGCATTGCACTATTATATGTTCATTATTTAATATTTCTTTAGAACATCGTATTATTTCTATCTTACCATGACCTTCATATTTCAGTGTGCATTCATCGACTAATGGTTAAGCTCTTTCGCTGCACCTTATTATTAATTGCATATCATTATTATTGTCACTACAAAATTAATCATAAATTTTTTTATCTGCTTCAAGATTATAAGGAAGGTTATTGCAGTTGGTTTAAAAGGTGTTTCGATCAAAATTTGGTCGCCTTAAACTTGACGCACTTTCTTTCATCGTGCATTAAAAAATGATGCACACCCCTCATTTTGAAGATGTGTGCGTGTAGCATCATGCCTCTATTTTGAGTTTCGCACTTCAGTTATCAAAATTTCGTCGAAGGAAGAGAAGCAACGCATCAAAATGTTGCCCGTGCATGGCGATAATCCAAACTACTAAGATGCTGTTGAATGCGGCTAAATCAACTGTTATCAACGTATTAGAAGTGTTCGGTGAACGTTTGTTGACAGCCAGGAAAGCTGGATCGGGGGAAAATGGAAAGCCGGAGGCCACAGTAACGACAAAATTATTTACCTGCTGTTTCGAGTTGAACCCCAACCTCGCCTTCCGAGATGTCGCAAAGAAGCTGGACGTGGCGCCTTCAACCGTGGATAGAGCTAAAAAACGAGCTGGACTGTCGACTTACAAGAAAGTGGTGACTCCAAATCGCGACGATAATCAAAACACGTCGGCCGAAGCACGATCGCGAAAGTTGTACACGACGATGCTGACGAAGTTTGATTGCATGGTACAGGACGAAGAAACTTACGTCAAGGCAGACTTTAAACAGCTTCCTGGGGAGTAATTTTATACGGCATCCGGACGGTGATAAGATGGCAGATATTTTCAAGCACCTTAAATTGTCAAAGTACGCGAAGAAATATCAGGTGTGGCAGGCCATCTGTACCTGTGACTTGAAGAGCAACGTTTACATTGCGATCGGAACCGTCAACAAGGAAATTTACCTGAGCGAGTGCCTACAAAAACGTCTACTGCCTTTCCTAAAGCAACACAATTGTTTCGTTCTATTTTGGACGGATTTGGCATCTTGCCATTACGGAGAAAAGGCCATGGAGTGGTATGCTGCCAACAACGTTCAACTGCTGCCCAAGGACAAGAACCCTCCCAGCACGCCAGAGCTCCGCCCAATCGAACTATATTAGGCCATCGTCAAGCGGAACCTTAAGAAGACTCAAACAGCTGTTGTGAGCAAGAAACAGTTCAAGGCAAACTGGCGTTCTTCAGCGAATAAAGTGGACAAGGAGACTGCACAAAATCTTATGGCAGGTGTTAAACGAAAAGCTCACCAATTCGCATTCGGTAAAAAAGGAAGCTAAGCTGAACATTTTTCATGTTTTGTGTATTAACTGAACTTGAAAAAGAAAAAGAATTTGACTTGCTAATCAAAACTTTCGACTCACACACATTACTGTTTGGCCAAATTTTGATCAGAACACCCTTTATGGCGACTGTTTCTCGCCGAATTCTAGAAACTTCCCTAGCAATGAATAACACGAATAATGATAGATTTGGATCCAGCCAAGGCTACATTGAGTTGAAGTACTAGAATCGTAATAATTATTAGAATCAATTTAAACATACCACGGCATCAAGCTCCATTACTCCAAGTTTAAAAAAGAAGTGAAATGATAGAGCAGGGACACTCTGCTGCGGGAGAATATTGGGAAACATCGTCTTACCACTGTGATAAGTGTATATAAAGGCCGTTAACGCCAAAATCTGGACGTACAAAAATATATTAGAAAAACTACAACATGTTTCTGATTCATATCATTTATTTCATTTAATAGATAAATGTGATGTTCTCATCACCGGTTTTTCACAACTGTCCGTGCTGACACCTTCGGGTTTGCCTGAAAAGCAGCAAGGACTCTTTTCTTCTTCTTTGTGAACCTTGTCCATGTTTGCCACCACTTCCCGATCTCCTTTCGACAGTAAGGCCCTCTTTATAACGTTTAGTCACATCTGCAATAGTTTATTTTGACACAATTAACGATTTTGCGATGAATCGAACAGTAGGATTTTCCATATATTTGTACAAGATAGATTTTCTGCACGCTAGTTCATGCGGCGCCATCTTGAATACAGAATGCGCTTTTGTAAACAATGTGTTAGACTCACGTTTGTCTATGTATTGGTTATGTGCATAACAAGCTTAATGATATTTCGTATTGATTTGAAAACTAAGAAACAGGATAATTAATTTGTCCGGATTTTGGTGTGAACGGCCATTAATCGAAACTGTCCCGCAATCAATCAAACTTATTGTCGAACGGAATCTTTATCCAATCACAGGCCTACATTAGATTCAAGTTAGACGAGAAAATAGATTCGGCAAAAATGGTTTCGCAACTTCCCATCTTACGACGCAGCTTGAACTTTCATTTTGAGAAGGCAACCGGAGTAAACATTGGTGAGTTTCGCCATTATTTCTCATGAAAAAAAAACAAAAAATCATTCAGTACTCACATACTCGCAAACCTAAGCTGCAACTGAATGAATCTTCGCTTGACTATGCTGCGGTGCTGCAGTTCTCATGTACGCTTGTAGGAGAAATCCGAATTGATAATTCAGAAAGAAGTGGGGTAGGGAACGGTTTCAGCTCCTCAGGACCCTATTCCAAGCACGGGGTAAACGTTAACCTACAACGCTTATTTTTTGCAGTATGGTGCTTCACTAAATGAAGCACCATGCTAGAAAAGATCAGCGTTGTAAGTTAAAGTTTCTCCCTGACTTGGAATAGGGTCCCGGGGAGCTGAATCCGTTCCCTACCCTAAGTAATTTCCTATTTTTTTTTTTAATTGTAACACAATCACAATTGACAATTGACATTATTGGAAGTTCTGGATCGGTGCTGGTAGCTGTTGGTAAGGTAGCGTGTAGTGAGTTTGTCCATCATTTGTCCACCAACACCTCCTCCATGCATCCTTAAAACCGAAATGTGTACAAAATGACCCATTCTCAAGGCGGTTGTGAAAACCAATTAATAAAACCTTTATAAGACCATAAGGATTTTGAAAATGTTCTAGTGAAAGAAGTTATGACCAAAACCTATTGGCTGCCATTAAAACCAGCATAAGGTCAAATGGCCACAGCTGTCAATCTTCACGGTGATATCGAGGTTAATTCTTGTTGTTCTGCTTTGTTCGACTCTCTACTCTTCTTATTCATTTAACAGTAAGTAATATCTGAGAAAAAAGTTGTAGTGTTGAGGGAAATTTTGTTTGATAGCTGAACATTCAAAACAAATTGAGTTTTTAATAGCGTATCATGCTCCAAATCATATGCGCATCTAGTTTTACGGTGAAAATTGGCATGACAAGAGCCGAAAATAGATGCGCCTCGGAAATTATGCGAGTTTGAAATAACAAAATCAAAATTGAAGCAAATATATTCGATAAATTAATCATGAATTTCTGAAAATTGATGGAAATCAATAAGGCTATCTAAGAGAACGCCAAAGTTGGTAGCTGATCTACAGTTTATGTGAATGATATTTAAAATTTGGAGCATTTATTTTTCCACATTTCAATGATTTCTTATATTTCAATATCACTGTGTTGCAAAAAAGCCAGTTTATCCTCGCAATGAGTACTATAAAACTATTTGGTCATTTTGTGACTTTCCTCAATGCCAATTTGCCGTATCATGCATTTACTGGAAGCAAAATGGTTTTAAAGTTCTTTTTAAACTGATTTTATTAAGATAATATAAATAAGTCTTAAGCGGCATTTCAAAACAGCATTTTAAGAGTTCACAAAGTCAAATTAAAACCTTTGATAGGGGAAAAATAAATTTTAGGTTTTAAGATCATTGTAAAGAAGTTGTGTAGGTTCTTATAAACCTGACTAAAATTTGAAACCGATGGCTTTCATAAAACCTTCAAAAAACTTAATAAAGCTGGACGGTTTTGGCAATGTTACTTGGGTGTATTACTTTATAACGGGTGGCAACTAAAATTTTGGAATTTCTTTCTCAAGCTGTCAAAAAAAGACAAACATAGTTGAAGAAGATCTGATTCATTCAAATAAAAGATACATTGTCCATTGTTGAAAAAAAAATTAGTGATCATTTGAAAACGGTCCGTAATCGGATGTTCGGCGAAGGTTCCGTTTGATGTCGGAAAAGGAGCGTTGTACGGCCTCCATGTCAACTTTGCGAATGCATCTCTTGATTCTACCAATCAACTGTTTGCAATTCGTGGCTCTCCAGTTATTTTTGTACACCAAGGAACTTAAAACCCCGAAGAAATCTTCGATTGGGCGACCCTGAGGCAGATTTGTCGGGTTGTGGTTTTTGGGTACAAATGGGATCGAATGGGTTTTCAGGAACGATTGTGTTTTTATGGCGTAATGCGATGACGCTTTATCCGGCCAAAACACGTATTGTCCATCAGCATGATGTTTTTGTAGAAACGGGATCAAAATTTTCTACAAACATTCGTTCTGGTACACATCTTGATTGATTGCCAAACCAGAGGGCTTGAACCATGGCTTAGAAATGCCTTTCTCGGAAATGGCAATGTACAGCATCACTTTCTGTTCAAACTTATGTTTAAACTTATATTTTATGTTCGGAGGTGTAGTAGAACTATCCGTTGAATAGTATCGATCGTTTCCGGGAATCTGCGTCTGCGAAAGAGGGAAGTAGCTTTCGTCGTCCAAAACAAAACTTTTTCCGGAATAATTTTTAATCAACCAACGGCATTGGGATTTCAGCGTTGAAATCTGTGCATCAGTATATTCCGGGGCTCGTGTCTTCTTTCAGCACTTTATTCCGACTCTTTTCAATGTTTTGCAGATGTACTGGTGAGAACAGTTGAACTTTTTTGCGGCATCCCGTTGGCTCAGTGAATCCTTGTTGTTGAAGGTACGAGAAAGAGAACGAAGTCCTTTTGCGTCCATAATGTTGGCTGGTCTTCCACTACCTTGCTTGCGAGCAGTTGTTGGGGATCTTAGGATATGGTAAACAGTCGAAGTCGCAACATTTTCGCTTTTAAAATGTTGTACCGTATACGTTTTGCCGAGATTTCTGTGCAGAACTGTACAACGCGCTCGCGAAATACTTCTTGTTTCGACGGCATTTTGAGCAAATCTGAGCAAGCATAAACAAAACAAAAAATACTAGCAGAAAGAGGAGAGAAAGAGCTAACGCATACATACTCTTATTTCTCTCTGAGCTCGTTTGTTGTTGAGCATAGAGGCCTCGAAAAAAATCCAAAATTTTAATTGCCACCCGTTATGAACTTAAATATAATCGAAAAAGAGCATCTCTCATTGAATTTATTGACAACTCAATTCGCTTTAATATATACAAAATCTACTATGATACTCCAAAAATGATACAATGAACCCAAAAATACGATGATACTCAGAAAATGATACCATAAACTTTGGTAACTTATACGTCTTCAAATTTAACTTATTAATTTAATTTCTGAATATAAATTTAGAAAGCCAAATAACACAATAATAATGTAAAATTAAATTTTCATGTTCAACTTTTAGATGACCCAATGAGAATTTA
This sequence comes from Aedes japonicus, assembly GCA_034211315.2. Classification (NCBI taxonomy): domain Eukaryota; kingdom Metazoa; phylum Arthropoda; class Insecta; order Diptera; family Culicidae; genus Aedes; species Aedes japonicus. The sequence continues at coordinate 10,801 of JASCZW010008485.1, forward strand.
TTTAAAATTGAAGGTTGATGAATTTACCAGGATCCTTCTTTCAAGGCATGTCAATTTATGAAATAATTTGAATTGACTTTTTTTATGTATATTTACATCCACACATGTACATGCAAACAAACTTGAAATGACAGTATAATTATAATTGTGCACGGTCTTGTTCTTTTCAGCTCAGTAGAATGGATTATGGATTCTTGAGTGAATTTTAGACACGAGTTTTAAGTTGGTTTGTCGGTGGTCATACTCCCAACTACTTCATATCCTGAGCAAGCTCAATAAACCTTATTTAGCAAAGCGCCACGCATTTGCATCGCTCTTCCGTTTATCTGCCTAATCAAATCAATCTGTTAGCATAATTCAAACATTAAGCGTTCATCGAAAACGTCCACTGCACGCCAAGGTCATCTAATCGCTCGTCATCGCCATGCCTACAATAGACGCTTGCTATCAACGATATTCGAAAAGTCTTCAAACTCCTCCACACATGAAGCGATGAACTTTCTGCTGCTAATCCACCCGCTGCTCGAGATAGGAATTTCAAGATCAAATATGCCATAACGTGCTACCAAGTTGAGACAAGCAAAATCCATTTCTGCAGCGACCATTGGAACTGACACCCAAAAAAAAATATCGTAATTTATCGGAATTTCGCACGATATGCATGAAGAGGAAACAGAATTACTGAATTTTGACCTCCTGTAATTTGAGCTGGAACAAAAGGTTCATTTGCCTCTTCACGGGGTGGTGACAAATGAGTATGTCTAGTCTATCTATAACGTTTAAAGGCTTGTTGTGTCGGCAGGGGCAGAACGGAAAACAAACAACAGATGAAGATGCTCTGTTTGGGACTGAAATTTTTCGTTATAAATAAGGACGCTCGATCGAATTTAAATAAGTGCAAATTGCTATACGGTGAAATTTATGTGCTTTGCTATCGAATGTCGGGCAACGTTCCGAATATTGGCACGCACCACAAGGTAGAGCAAGGCTGAAACGGAGAACTGAAAGCGGACGTGATCGTCTGTAGATTTGCATTTTTTCAAAAATGGATAACTTTTGTTTGGTCACGTTCAGCAGGACGTGAGCAATCGATTAGAAATGGTTGGCTGGCAATTATTTAGGTGGCGTCTTGCGAAATTCCGTTTGTTCAAGAACTCCACTGATGGTGATGGTGACAGAAGACCTATTAAAAGCGTAAGTCAACTCGTGAGTCATTTGGTGTCTAAAAGAAAGATGATAGAGGTGTACAGATTGTGTTACATGTAGGTGGTGTGACGGAAAATAATGGGAATGTATTTTAAACTCTTTTGAGAGATCGTTAGAGATAAGTTTGAAATCCGTGTAGGTACTCCTAGCTCATTCTAATACGAAATTGAAAATTGGAGGTATGCAAGATTTATGGACACATCTGTCATAATATTGAAAAAATGTTGAAAAATTGGAGAAAGTTGAAGATATATTGGATTTTTCGAATTCCTCATAACGACAACTCATTCTTACACAGTCTTGAATAAACTTAAATCGTTTACAGAAGACGAGCAGCTCAAAGAGACGACCATACAAATAAGTAAAATTGGGCTCGCAAACAATTTCTATACTGTTTTTATAAAAAAAATTAAACTTTTCACTAATTTTCTTCATTCATCAATGTTTGACGAAATTTTCATATTGTTTTACGTGAACTATATCTTACGGCAAGGTGTTAAATGAAAATTTAAAAATAGTGACCGTCACAATAATTTAAACACTTTTATAGATACTAACTCACTTTTTTTCTCTGGGAGGGTGCCGCTAACGTTGTTTTACTGGAATCAATTCTATTGGAGATATTTTAACCTCATTTCACCGATTTCAACTGGGGTAGAACCCAGGACTACTGAAGTACCAAGTAGCTGTCGTGGGATTGTGGCTCGTCTCTGGATCCCAAGGTTCATGGTTCGAGTCCCGATTATTATTTTTTTTCTGTGAAGAAAATTTTCATTCGATCGTCCTATGAACTGTTTTTCATAAGAGAATCTTATGAAGTTTGCAATAATATCTTCTGGAAAATATGCATACGATATTCCAATGAATTCCTCTAAATTTGTTCGCTCAGTGTAGAAGCAGGCCGTGTTCATTTTCTGCTCCGTCGTTCCTGTGAAAATATTCAAACGTTATTGAAATACTCAATTCCAGTAGAGTGAAATTGTTTTGTTACTATGATTGTGTTGAGATTCTGATTCTTCCAAAACTTCGTGAATGTCGCTTTATTTATTATTGTATTATTTATAATTGTATTATTTGTTGAAGCATTATTTTTATGTATAATTTATTAATTATTATTTGATGATGTTGTTTGAGAAGGAAATAATTTCTCATCACCATGAGGCTCTAGGAGTAGACAGCACTTTTTTGCTAGAACAAAGTTGTTAAGAGAAAGTATTGATAGTAGATCTGTGCGCCGCCGCGCCACGCCACCGCCGCCGACGATTTTATAGTTCCGCCGCCGCCGCTATTTTGCGCCGCTGCATTGTTTTGCCCGCGCCGCCGGGCAATTTAAGGCGCGCCGATGAAATTTTTCTCCAGGTATGCATCCCTTCAGTTATATTCATTAGCACTTTAGAAATCTGCTTTTATTACAAATGATCTCGATGCAGTTTGCCATCCAGAGGGGTGCGTGTGATACGGTGATCAGCTTTGTCGTTTCGTTCTAGCAGCTTCAATGTACATTTCCGTGTTGCGACTTTCAGCAATTTCGCGAGTGAGTTTGAATTTAAAAATAATAAACTGACCACATGACATATTATTCATTTGACACATAATTTAAGCCCTTCTAAGGGGATTTTGTTTGTATGTGGCAAATCAAATCTATTAGAATTACTTATGGATTTTTACCATTAATTATATGCAGATTATTTTTCGTGCAATCATCTTCAATTTTTCAGGGAGTAAAATAAAACATGTGATAAATATTTTCTCATGTTTGTATTGTTCAATTTCAATTCCATATCCAAACGCACGAATCTTTTTATTTACATTACTCATAAGGTCCTGTATAACATTTGGACCAATATTTTTTTGCATGGCAATCCATTTTTTTCATATCTTCTTCCGATTTCATTTCCTTAGGATGCTTCCGAAGTGCCTGCTTCATGATGGCCTAGAACTTTTCAATTGGCCGCAGTTTAAGAGCGGTCGGGGGTTGAGATGTTTTGGCACGAAATTAACCTCCTTAGCCTTGTACCACTCCAAAACCTCTTGCGAGTAATGGCACGAGGCAATCTAGCAAGAAAATCGTAGGACCATCGTGTGATTTCAGGAAGTAGACGCTTTTGAAGCCAATCCTTTAGGTGCATTGACTGTTCCAGTTGTCACGAATGGGGTGCTCCGCTTTCCACACGAGAAAATTGCTTGCTAAATCATATATATTTTCGCAAACTTTGACATCTTCTGCTCTCTAACGTCCTCACGGGCATCAAATTTATGATGAGCAGTGAAAAACTGGAGCCCCGGAAGCTGCCGGAAATCTGCTTTTATATACGTCTCATCATCCATAACGTGGCAATGTGGTTTCGTCAAGATCTGGGTGTCGACCTACCGTGCACGTGTTTTACCTACCGTATTCTGCTGTTCATCACGATTAGGTGCCTTTTGGATATTGTACGTGTGTAGTCCTTCACGTTTTTTTTGCATCTTGCTCGAAAGTTTTGGTTATATTCAGTTTCTTCGCCATATCTCGAAATAAACTATTGGGCTTTCTCTTGAAAGCTTGAACTACCCGCTTGTGATCCTTAACACTATACGGAGATCCATTTTTGCCACTTTTTTCTTTTCGATCGGAGGTCAAACGTTTGTGGTACCGATTTAAGACACGAGACACCGTAGAATGTACCATTCCCCGCTTCCAACTGATGGCACGATGAGAAAGATCCGGATTTTCGTGGTACGTGCGCAAAATTTGTTCTTCAGACTCCATCTTCGCAACGATTGCACATCTGTTAGTGAAACTTACTCAGCGTAAACAAATACACATTGAACTAATTCCACCCAAAATTTCAAGAGAAAATACCCAACGGGTTTAAAAGTTACAGCTACTTAAAAATGATGCAATTTGACTCCGTACCACCTTGAGTCTTAGAATTTTATAATCTTAGATATCTAAACTTTTACATTTTATTCTGTCTTTCAAATTCTTAGATTTTTTCAGATATATAGATATTTTGATTTCTGAATTTTTTGATATTATAATTTTATGGATCTTCAGATTCATTTAAAGATATTAAAATTTTGTCTTCATTTTTAGATTTTTAGATTTAATGATTTTAAATTTTTTTAAAGAGATTTTAGATTTTTTTTTTTTTTAGATGCTAATTTTTAGATTTTTAGATTTTTAGATTTTAAGATTTTAAGATTTTTAGATTTTTAGATTTTTAGATTTTTAGATTTTTAGATTTTTAGACTTTTAAATTTCTAGATTTTTTGATTTTAAGATTTTTAGATTTTAAGATTTTAGGATTTTTAGATTTTCAGATTTTTAGATATTTTGATATATAGATATTTATATTTTTAGATTTTTAGATTTTTAGATTTTTAGATTTTTAGATTTTTAGATTTTTAGATTTTTTAGATTTTTAAATTTTTAGATTTTAGACTTTTGAGGTTTTAGATTTTTAGGTTTTTAGATTTTTAGATTTTTAGATTTTTAGATTTTTAGATTTTTAGATTTTAGATTTTTAGATTTTCAGATTTTTAGATTTTTAGATTTTTAGATTTTTAGATTTTTAGACTTTTAGATTTTTAGGTTTTTTAGATTTTTAGATTTTTAGATTTTTAGGTTTTTTAGATTTTTAGATTTTTAGATTTTTAGATTTTTAGATTTTTAGATTTTTAGATTTTTAGATTTTTAGATTTTTAGATTTTTAGATTTTTAGATTTTTAGATTTTTAGATTTTTAGATTTTTAGATTTTTAGATTTTTAGATTTTTAGATTTTTTAGATTTTTAGATTTTTAGATTTTTAGATTTTTAGATTTTTAAATTTTTAGATTGTTAGATTTTTAGATATTTAGATTTTTAGATTTTAGATTTTTAGATATTTAGATTTTTAGATTTTTAGATTTTTAGATTTTTAGATTTTTAGATTTTTAGATTTTTAGAGTTTTGGATTTTAAGATTTTTAGATTTTTAGATTGAAGATATCAATCTTCAACGGTACATTAAAAATCAGGGTACAAAGTAATAAAACGTCTAAAAGCACTTTATAATCTTCTTTGCTGCTGTAATATGTCTTCAGTAAAATATTATTTAAAGAATCTTCGTGAAGATCTAAACTAAACTATTTTTGTACCCGACAATATCGAAATGTGCAGAGCGTCTCTTGGCAAAATACGCTCTGAACGCTGAAAAAACAATTTTGATTATGTTTAGTAATAAATACATAAGCCGAATACCCCGTCGACTTGCTATGAAAAAAATCTATAATGTTAAGTCTCGTATCTTTGTAGACATACATACAGATTCACACATACACACGTCAATTCATCGACCTAAGTCATATAACACAACGGATAACCGGGCCTTCTATCAAAATATAAGACTTGGAGTGATCCTATAGTATTTACAGTGCATGAAAAAGCCAAACAGTTAAAAGGAATAAGCATGGGAGGATAATTTATGCCCACGCCGTCCACGCCGCCGCCGCCACCGCCAAGGACAAGCGCGGCCACCGTTTGAAAATACCATACACGCCGCCGCCGATTCAAAACCGATCGGCGCACAGGTCTAATTGATATTTCCGTTAGCGCACAACAGGCTGTGAAAATTGAATAGATGTAGTTTTTGAAATTGAGCGGAGGGCATTGTGAGGGAGTATTATTTATAAGTTATTATATTTTAATTATTATTTATTGTACTTAATTAAGTATTTTTTATTTATTATTTATTATTTGTTACTTATTTTTTATTATCTATTATTTATTAATTATTATTTATCATTTATCATTTATTATTTATTATTTATTATTTATTGTTTATTATTTATTGTTTATTATTTATTGTTTATTATTTATTTTTCATTATTTATTACTTATCATTTATTATTCATCATATATTATACATTATTTATTATTTATTATTTATAAGTAATTACTTATTATTTATTTCTTATTATTTATTGTTTATTATTTGTTGCATTCGCCCTGCGTGCAACGCCGCACCTACTCATCTGCATCATTGTTTCGGCGGCGCTTCACCGCTATCTGTCATAGAGGAGTGAAGTTGGCTGGTGTAGTTAAAAATGACAAACATGTTAGGCGGCCGTCATCAGGAGAAATGCAAATCATCTACATTCAGTGAAGAAGGTTACAGTGAGTTGAGATTTAAGCTAGTTATTTTCTTAGATATAGTGCCTATCATTTAGTTATACCTAAACCAAAAGTAATCATTAATACTATATTGAACTTAAAAGTAAAAAAAAGGATATGAATTACAGATACTTGAGAAGAACGGTGTAGCCATTTGTTTTTGAGATAACCTCCAGGAAACTCACAGAATTAAGAAATCAATTTAGAGTTTGTTTACATTATACATTATAAAACGCTTTTAACACAACTTTATTCGCCACGGAAGAATAAAGGGAATTAAAATTTCGGACAACTTGTTTCCTTGTTGTGTACACAACATTATTGATTAAACAATATTTATAATTTTTTGTTTAGAATTTATTATAAAAAAAAAATAATTTATAATTTATTATTTATTATTCATAATTTATTATTTATTATTTAGTTTTATCTGATATGGATCAATATTTATTATTTATAAATAAATATTTATAACTTCAAGTTGATTATTCATAATATTTTATTTATTATATATCATTTATTATTCATTTTTTACAATTTCTTATGTATTTTTTATTATATTTTATTTATTATTTGTTATTAATTATTTATTATATATTATATAAAATGTTATTTATTATTTACTATTAAGTATCCATTATTTATAATTTATAACTTTGTGCGGTGCACAACGTAAAAATCACGGAAAGAAACGGGAACCCGCTTGGGCAACAATTTACTTCGACGGGGAACTGCGATAGGTTGTCCGGGTGTAGTCAAACCGGTGTCCACAGATTACCACGGGAGGAGTCAAATCAAAATCACGAACGATGGGACCAACGTCTATCGCCTCGGAACAGATGGATAATAGGTTCAGCAACAGCAACAATTGAGTGCCTCAGCTCGGTAGTGAAAAACGGATCGGATGCTCCTTGATGGAGGAAATGAAATTCGGAGTTTGTTCTTTTCAACGTTTATTCTCTTGATTTAAACTCCTACACGGTTTCAAAAAAAAACGGATGCGCAATTGCGCAAAGTGGTTTACTTTTATAGCAGTAGCTACTTCTAACACAAATTCAACCCACAGCTTCGAAAATGTGCAACACAAACAAAACATGATAATGGGCGGGGAGAAATTTGCTGGGATGGCTGAATTCGACTATCTGTTTACATTTAGTTTTGATATTCGGGAATGGTATTGCACAAAAACTGTAACAAGAGGCTGTAATCAGGAAAAAAAATACAAACGGGCGGAAGGGGTACAGGGGAAATAAGAGGTAAACGATAAAGGGCGAAAGGGTGACAGGGAGATTAGAGGCAAAAATGTCATAATGGTCAAATAACGGAAAACAAAAATCGAACGTTCGGAACCGAACGTTCATTATTAAGTATTTAAAGTTGATGATTTTGTTTTTATGATTAGTTGTTTATTTTTTATGATTTATTATTTAATATTCGTTATATTTTAAACATTATTTCGTAAATTATTTCTATTTTTTTACTGTCATTAAATAATTATTAGTTATTGATTTTAATTATCTATTATCCATAATTTATTATAATCTATTTATTATTTATTTGAAAATATCCTTTGTAAATATTCAAGTCTTTATTATTTATAATTTCATAATTATTTTAAATATATAATTTATCGAATATTATGCAATAAATTTATTATTTATTATTTCATATATTATGTATATTATATTATCTATTTACTTTAATTTATAATTGCTTGTTATTGATATATTATTTATTATTCATTTGCTAGTATTTATTAATAATTATCTATTTTTAAAATATTATTTGCTTTATTTTTTATTATATTATTTATTACATTATTTATTATATTATTTATTATATTATTTATCAAATTATTTATTAATGAACTTTCTCTCTCTCTTTCTTTCTCTCTCAAAACAAGAATATTTTGCATGGTTTTCTAGATTCCTTGTTTCTGATTGTTACTTGGACAACATATTAAATTTCTCAGAAAAATCGATGCGTGCGTAAAGTAGTGTAGTTTGCGTGTGTGAGATTTGAGGCAGATGATTGCTAATGTAAAAACAAACCTCAAGATTAAATTTATTTCATAAAACGCTTTTGAATTGTGTTGGGCAACACTGCCTTTTCTACATCATGCTGCTGTTAATGCAAAAACGATAGTTAACATTAGCTTAGCGCATTTTTTTGCGTTTCTTGATTTTTTGGGTGCTCTTAAAGCCTGTCCATGTTTAATTTTGGACACTTTTCTTTCATAATAAATTTTTAGTTATATCTTGAAACGCTCAAACGTTTCACAGCTAAAACAATCCACTTTATTCCGTGATTGGCGTCGAATCAAGTGAAGTGAAAGTTTTGTATCTACCGGCATTATCAATTAGGATGTGTACGAAAAATAATGTCTGCAGAAGCGGTTGCTACCGTTTATCAGAAATCACGCCTCTTCATCTCTTCTTGAACCGATTTGGCCTCTTGTTATTATGCGAAATCCGTCCTGAATTGGAATAAGATACGCGCCAAAAACAGTAAATCCATCAAACTGGCCAGAACTTTGCCCAATAGAGAAATACTGGGCTTTCGTTAAGCAGAAAGTCTTCAAAACTAAGAAGAAAGCAATGGAGATCGAAGTAGGTCGCGCTCCGGGACTGACGTGTTTGTGCCTCGCTGCTTCTTTTATCTGCAAATTTTCGAGAAAATTAGATATTTAGTGGAAATTATTGTGTAGTGTTGATAATGATTCGGTCACTAAAGAGTTGATTGCGGTCCAACACGAGGCTTTCGACTGGTGTAAAAACAAAGTGTCCCCGGTGCAGACGGAGCCCCGAACATACAGCCTTGCGGCGACAGGAGGAGCTCGAGTTCACTCGCGTCACTCGGAGATGTTTGGTTAATGGTCCTGGAGCGCTCATGTTCGACCATCTCCTTAAGAACAGAATGTTATCTGGATGGTACGCGGACCTGCTCTGGTTGCTCGATGTTACAACCACAACAATGGAATGTTCTGGAAACCCGGGTAAGCTCTTTCCATTTTCTCCTTTTGTGTCCCATTCCAATATTTTTTATTTCGATATGTATGTATATGTATGTGTATGTACACTCAGTGGCATGGGAGAGGCCGAGCGGGGTTTTGTTGGCGGAAGACTCCATGTTCAGCCTCCTGTAACTTTGTCAATTGTCAGTGTTTTTGGATGAGGGTTTGGCGGCATTATGCAAAGTGTGTGAACCTGGTGTGATCACGGTTTCATGTTGATAGGGTTTATGGATGGGGTTGTCGTGGCATGTGTGAGGGGAGTCATTTTTGGACGTGAAGATTTCAACGGTCCGTGTTTCTGTGAGGGGTTTGGGTGGCATATTGGAGGTTTCTTAGGGGCTTGTAGGGGTGCAGAGGATTGTGTGGGCGGGATTTGAACTGTTTCCGTGGGGTGGTTTGGACTGCAGCTGCGTCGGGGTTGACGTACCAACGTGGGCATTTCCCTTTTTCACCCGATGCTGACCTGGTGCGGGGAGGAAGCCGAGGTGAATTTTATTAATAATACTGTATAACACTGTATACGTAGTTTCCACAAACCAATTCATATGCCATATTTTCAAAGTTCTTCGTGGGTTACACTAGTTATTTGGGATATTTCACGCGTAACAAATCAAGATGAATTCACCTCGGCTTTTTTTTTTTTTTTTGCACCGATGTTTCAGCGGGGTCAGTATCGGGTCAGGGGGGGGAGGTGCTCGTGTTGGTGTGTCAACTTTGACGCCAGCTGTGGTCCGGACCACTTTATGGAGGTAGTTCGGGTATTGTACGCATTGTTTTCTGTATTTTTGTAGGCTGTGGAGAGGTTTTTAGTGTGCTGCCTGGGTCCTTCACGGGGGTGCGGATTTTTGGGGATGCTGTGTCCAGGGATGGCTTTTTTCGCATATGATCTGATAGCTTCGGGTCTGTAGGTTTTGTCGGCATGAGGTTTTGATCGCATAAGGTCTATACATTAGTTATTGGATAGTCAGATTTTCATTTGGAAGTATTGATGGTTGACGGGGAGACGGGGGGTTGAACAACGTGGTTTTTGGGGGCAGGGTTTTGCTCGGCTTTATTTATTTTATTTTTTTGCTACTGAGTGTATGTGTATGTTTGTGTATGTATACATTTGTATGTATGTGTGAATGTTCATTTAATTTTAAAATTTTAAAACGTGTACAGTGAGAATGGTCGGTTACTCCCAGCCCCATTCAGTTGATTCATTGTGCAATTTCACTGATTCTGATCAATCACGGAGTAGCAACCATCGATACGTGCAGTCAGTCAAGCTAAGCTAAACTAAGAAGAAAGCAAATGGTACCGATGATTTCAAGAGAAGATGGAGAATCGTCACGGCGTGCCAGAGGTTTTTCTGGGTACCCTTCAATATTCAACGATGAAAATTTCAGAAGTACTATTTCATTAGAAAATCTTTCAAATATAATCGGTTTGAGACCGCACCAGCACATGCCCAGCTTTTTTCAAGTTTGTTGAGCATTACGTCACATACTGTTGCTATTCATACCATTTCAAATAAGGATTTACTAGATACCCTTTGGTACTCAACGCTGAAAATTTCAGGATTACTAGTTCATAAGATATTCTTCACAGTACAATTAATTTGAGACCTCACCAGGACCCGCATATATTTTTTTAGTTTGTTGAACATTACCTTACATGTGAAATATAAATTGGCTTATAACCTGTACTAGTTCAAACTGACGTTTTACTAGGTACCCTTCAGTACTCAACGCTGAAAATTTCAGGAATACTTGTTCATAAGATAATCTTTCAAATACAACCTGTTTTAGACCCCGCCAGGACCCGCCCACCCTTTTTGAGGCGGTTGATTATGACGTCATACAGACACTTCAATCACTATATATCAAAATGTGGTCATCAGAGAGCATTGTTGTGTTCAGCAAAAATGTGTATTTTAATAATTCTTACAATTTCTTAGAACATATTGAAATCGTCAAATTTGAACAAAGTACTAATTATCTCAAAAAAACAGTTTTAGGGTAGTGCTGAAAGAAAACCATTTATATATCTTTAACGTTAGGCTCTAGGAACTTAGTACCTTCAGCAACTTTTCTGAAAATTATTTGCTCTACATCTTTATTGAAGACAACAATCCGTTATCTCGTAGCTGAAAAAAGTTAGAATTGGAAAGTGTAGCTATGCCCATATGAAAGGTTAGGCGCGTTTTTTTTTTCAAAAGATGTGGAATAACATTTTGAGCCACTCTTCTGAAGACACCTACTCTATAAAATGATGACAAAAGGGTAAAAATGTTTTTGACCGTCTTTTTTTTCAGAATTGTGCCACTGTGCGGCGGGCGTTTCTGAGGATACCGTACGGAACCTGATGGCAAGTGTACCACAAAAAATCCGAGAATGGAACAGAAAGAAGGATTAACATCTTACTGAACTGTTTCTGATGTAGATATAACTCTATAAATGAGAAAAAAAATAATCGGTTTTGTTAAATGATGCGTAAATTATATTTTTGCAGCTATTATTTTGGTTTACAAAATTTAATGTAAACAGGCTTTACACATTAATCCATCAAACGGTTTAACGTAGTAAACATCAACAATGCTTTTGATACAACATGCAGTAGTTGAGAACATAGGAAAAAAAATATTTCTAACATTGAGTCCATGATTTTCTTGTTAAATCATTGTTAATTTACATGTGTGAACAGTTAGTTCATATTGTGTGACTGTTTTTTATACATCTTGGCTGCATTACTTCGGTTTATAAGCTCAATTTCGTCAAATTTAGATCATTCAAAGATCGTGTCTAATAAGTTGAAGAAATCGAAAATTACGCGAAAGTGAACAACTTTAAATTGATTTATAATGTCTCAATTGCTTCGGGTACACTGAAAATTTATTTTCGTAAAATAGCTTCCACGCGCTTCGTAAACATGGATTTTGTACATAGAACTAATATCTCGTTTATTGTATGAAACATTCATTTTGGTTTTTATCTGGCGAAATGCAATCATTACACCTTTTTGTATAGTTCATGAAATTAATTTCGTGAAGACCAGCCAATCTCAACTTCTCTTCTATTGCACTATGTTGCTGCTGGGAGCCCAAAATAAAAATTAAAGCGCGGTCGAGAATTGTAGCCTCCTACTCAATAATTAAGTATCTTCTCACGAGTCACCATGACCTTGTGAGATCAACCACGGATTCAGTATCAGTGTTTTACAAAAATACAGGATCGAATCCCATGTTAGAAAATCAAAACAAAAAAAAACGCTGGGCAACTCTAAGTGGTAGATCATTTTTGCAATTACATTTTGAGTTAATATAGTAGATCTGTCTGTCATTCATGCAACCAACAGGGAGATGTTTCTTTTTAATTTGTAGCAAAATATGCGTACCTCTTTTTATTATTTTTGTACAATGAGCGAATGTCGTTTCTGTGTTAACAAACGCTTCGTGCTTTTGATAGTTTGGCGTGTGCCATTTATTACGAAGGTAGCTTCATAAATAGTACGAATCAGTTTCGTTGCAGAAAACAACGAATAGATTCACTCGTTCTATCTTCGATTGCGTAATATAAACTAAAATTCATTTTCAGTGTACAATCGGTCAACCGGATAGACACATGATTTTGTTGATTATCACCGCATTAATGACATATTTGGTAGATAATCCGAATTAAGTAGCTATGCTAACATTATGCTATGTACATCTCAGTAATATCACCCATTGATCCTCTCAAACCTAAAAAATCTAAGAAACGCATCAGATGGCAAAATAAATCTCTGAAAGTGTCGTCGGCACCACTTAGATTGCTATCTCATCTAATCGTTCTAATAAAGCTGACCATTTCCGACAGGGGACAGAATTACCTAATATCCGCTCAGGCTGCATCTGATTTTATTGGACGATCCCAAGAGGACCGCAGTCCATTTCGGGGTGTCGCCAAGTATGGTTTTTTTTTCTCTTCTTTTCTTTGTCAGTATAATTTATGGGCTTATTTTTGGATCGAAATTGATTCCTAATAGATGTGGTTCGTCTTCATCTCAATTTTTTTTTCTTCTTTTCATTGGATACCGGTGAGGGTGTTAAGCGATGACGTGGATGATTCAATCGGGCGGACGTTGCTCGGGGTCGCTTATCAGCAGCTTGTTTCATTAACGTATTTGGATGACATTTTACCGACCCTGTTGTGTTGCTTCTATCTAGGCTGTAATTTGGTGTGAGTGACTAATTAAAAGAAGCGTGTGCAAATTTTCTCGCTCCAAAAGCCGAACACCCGCTTATAATCAAGTTGTTTCGTTTGTGGTGTGGGATCAGCGAGGACCCAGCATCAGCATAAGTAATGAGTGGTAAAACCTTTTGAGTGGGATTTATGCTGCTTGATTTCAAAAATGGCATGCCAATTAGAGGATGCGATGAGCAAGAATTGAAATTTTAATTTTGATGAACATATGATAAATGTGAAGGACGCTCTGATCTCCGATTGATTTTAATGATGTTTTGTTTTCTTTTTGATTGCAGATTCATCCGAATTTGGAGTGTCCCTTGATGGAAAGAATAGATAACTGGTGCGAAGGATAATCACCCGCGACTAGCTAGAAGGTCTATGATTCCATTGAAGTGATTTTTTTTACTGCTTCAGCTTCCTTGCCTGTTTTCAGCGGACAACCGTGCGGATCAACGGGTTGAGTGCGTGCGAAATGGAGCATAGAAATGGAACTGATTATCGTATTTTTCTGTTTTGTTTTCTTACCAAGGATGCCCGACCCCATAACAGAGCTTTCCTTGAGGACATAGTAGATTATGGTAATTGAGTTATCGATTTTCATTCTTTAAACGGAGGAGTGAAAAATTGCGTCGAGTGGCAAGAAGTGATTGCTAGGCTTTTGCTATTATGAATACTTAAAATTGATATAAACAGAAACTAGCGCAGTGTTTTCTTAGAATCATATTGTTACTGGTGATGTGTGCTGAGTTGTTCAGAATATCAATAGAGTTCCATCATGTGGAACCACTTTCAAAACGTAAGTTTTAACCAATTGGGTATTTTCTATTGACATTTTGGGTGGAATTAGTTCAATGTGTAATGTATACAGTACACACTCAGATTAATTTACAGAAATCTGTATGTTTTTACCGAACTCTGAACAGCTGAACGTTCGGTAATCCGATTTTACGGATTTCGGTAAATTTTTTTATCTATCTCTATATCAGGTGGTCTCAATATTGTATATGGGAATTTCTGCCAGTTTTAAACGCATACTAATACGATCCATATCAAGAACCATCAAGTCTGGCATACTGAAGTTGTCTCGTTTACACCTATGCAAAAGTGCCTGTGATTATTAAATCGCGTTCCATTTTAAACCAGAAGAGTAAAGGAGATGATTAGTTTCACATTGCCTGGCTTGTGTTCTATGCCTTTGGGATATGAAGCGTCAGGCTGCAAGGGTTTTTTTTACCAATATTTCGAGAAAAAAGTGCACGTGCCAATTCCGTTTACATTAATATATAACTTTTCACTCCTAAAGGGTGTCCACGATGAAATTGCCACACACAAAATTGATTCGCAAAATTCGAGTTTTCATCCGATTGCCATCAAATTTTCAGGGATTGAGAAATCACTATTAAACTTCATTTTACCATTTTACTCGTATTTTATATACAGTCCATACGCAAATGCCCGCACCTTGGCGTTAACCCCGGCCATAAGATTCTGCACGACCTTTGAATCAACCGTTTTTTGCATGTAAACCCATACTTTCTTCAGTTCCTCGACTGTCTTTACTACCTTAGGTCGTTTAAGAAGGTGCTGCTTCATAATCGTCCAGTACTTCTCGATGGGGCGGAGCTCCGGAGTGTTGGGAGGGTTGAACATTTTCGGCACGAAATTGACCTTATTGTCCGCATACCACTTCAGCACGTCCATGGAGTAGTGGCATGAGGCCAAATCCGGCCAGAAGATTGTTGGGACGTTGTGGGCCTTCAGGAGAGGAAGCAGCCGCTTCTGGAGGCACTCTTTTATGTACACCTGTCCGTTCATCGTGTCCTGGGTCACGAAAGGTGCACTCCGCTTCCCGCACGTGCAGATGGCATGCCAAACCAGGAATTTTTTCGCAAATTTGGACATCTTCTGAGTACGGACATGCTCCGGAACGCTGAACTTATCCTTGGCCGTGAAAAACAGGTTGCCGGGGATCTGTTTCAAGTCGACCTTCACATATGTTTCGTCGTCCATGATGCAGCATTCAACTTTCGTCAGCATGTTGAGGTTACAACTTCCTGGCACGGGTTTTGGCGGACTTGTTCCTGCTGCTCGTCGCGATTAGGGGCCTTTGTACCTTGAACGTTCGAAGCCCAGCCTTGGTTTTGGCCTTCTGGACAAACTTCGGCTTAGGTGCAGCTTCTTAGCCACATCCCGAACGGAGGCGTTCGGACTTCGGTTGAAGGCCCCAACTACGCGGTTGTGATTTTTGGTGTTGTACGGAATACTTTTTCCTTCACTTCTGGGCTTCCGATCGGTGGTCAACCGTTCCTCGAACCGCTTAATCACTCGCGACACCGTGGAATTCGCGATTCCCAACGCTTTAGCGATGGAACGATGCGAGAGATCATTGTTCTCGTGATGAATGTGCAAGATTTTATCACGCACGAGCTGTTCTTTCGACTCCATTTCCGCGAGTTTTGATCACAGGACTTTAAAACTTGCAGGATGTAAATAATGCACTATGAACTAAATCCACCCAAATTTTCATTAAATTCTACTCAACGGTTAAAAAGTTAAAGCAATTTCATAGTGTGGCAATTTCATCATGGACACCCTTTAGGCGAAAATGGAATCAACAACTGGAATTATGTGCGTACTACACTAGAGTAAGAGAAAGGAATACACTCATTCGCTCCACTGCTAAATCTCAATGGATACCCCACTACTTCACCCGTCTTCCCTACCAACTGAAAAAATAGACCACCTGAGATATTAGACTCACCTGGTATTTACCCATTACCTTTTCACGCGATTTTGACGTTTATTTCGTTGATTCGTTTGCGCACTCATGTCGCTTTGTCATATGGAAGCAGCAATTCGCAAAATAACAAGTGCAACTATGTCGTGTGTCGTTCTCGTCCACTGAAAACGATTCGTAGCTGTCTTGTGCGATTATGTAATTCTTCAAATATTTGGTCAAACAAGTGTCAAATAATTGGGCATTGGTCAAATATTGTAATTCTACCCTTGTTACTGTTTCTTACTGAAGTATGTGAGTATACGAGTCAAAAAATGACTCAACTTTGGATAACATTAGTTAAGAGCCTATCAACATTTGTGACACGTGTTCCAATTGTGACCTCCTTGACCCTTTTCAAATGTTAGTCCATGTTTTCACATTAGCGTGTTATGCCAGATTTTGCCAGATTTTCTATTTATGGCATGCCAGATATTTTTTCAAAAACTAATGGCAACCCTGATTGTGACCCCTCGTCATAAAAAAATAAGTTAGAATGTTTTTCCGATTTTTTGCGATTTTTTGATGATGATTAACAGTTTTGAAGTTCGACATAGAGTCGCCTCCTAGCGGGGATTTTGGTAATTAGCAGGGTGCGGAGTGAAAAAAGAGAAGATCAGTGCAATGTAAAGAACGACCATTTGCTGGTCAGAAGCAAAAAACGAAGACATGCGCGCGTGAAACATATTTTTAGAAGCGATCTCCAAGTGGTAACGTTTGCGTTAAAAAATGGCCTTTTTTCGGATGGTGATAATAAAAAAAAGCTTAGACAGGTAATTGCTTTTGATAAATTTCCCATGGAAGGTAATAATTTAAAGTTACTTGCATAAAAATTCTTCGCCCTTGCGAAGGGCTTTTCGGTAGTTAACCGGAACATTCGCCATGGCGGACGAAAACATGCGTGTAGGCATATTTTTGAGTTCTTTCTTCGTTTTATTTATCAATTCCTGCTCAGTTTTCCCGACAAAATTGTTGGAGTAGATCTTACGGTTCAGGTTGGCCCAGAAATTCTCGATGGGACGCAGTTGGGGGACGGGTTCGCCGACTTGGGTACCACATCGATATTCAGCCGCTCCATCTCCTCCAACGATCGCTTCGATTAGTGGGCCGGCGCCAGATTCAGCCAGAACACCGCGTCTTCGCCCTTATGGTATTTCTTGATGAACGACGCAGCTTCCGGTAGGCATTTCGTACTATAAATTTTATGGCCAGTCAGGAGCGAATGAAGAGCGGATTTGACATCCCCTTCTCGCTGATTGTCAGCCAAAGCAGCACCTTCTTGGGGAACTTGGTGTGTGAAATGAACTTCATCTCGGAGCTCACTTCCTTCTTGGAAGAAATAAAATACGAAGTGCCCTGCCAGTCGTTGCCAACCAGGGTGAGATAGGTCTCGTTGTCCATCACCCCCGCCATGTTGCGATTTGCCGGGAAAATCGAGTTGTCCATCTTATTCAGCCGCAGCCACTGCGTCATTACATGCAGCTCCGAAACCAGTGGATACGACTTCCACTTCCTGATATGTATGTTCATGTTCCCCAGGTACTTTTTCACTGTTTGGCCGGTTGAACCGACCTCCCGGCCAAGCACACGCAGCGATGTAGCCACTTTTCGCTCGGTCTTCCTCTTCAGCATCTTTTGAATTTGGAGCATCTTGTCGTTCAGGGTCGTCGGCCGTCCGGAACCGGGCTTTCTTTCGATGCTCTGATTGTTGTCTTAACGTGCCAAGATTTTGTAGATGCCGGAACGGGCGTATCCAGCATCCACAAAGTGCCACACGATGTCCATTTTCGACGCGGTGGGGTGCCGTTCTTTAAACTCGCACACTTCTGAACGGAGTTGCTTCACTGTTTTTACCATCACGGTTAGAGTTCGACTGATAGAGCTGTCAAATTTTGTCTGCTGACTAATGGGTTACTATAATTGATGCTGCATGGGTAGTTTTGTCAGTGCGGGTAAAGGTGATGGCACCATGATAAATCGGCAATTTTTGTCCATTTTTTTTATTGCAAACGTTAAACAGAATTTTGTTGTGCATGTTCCATATTTTGCGGCCGTTTTAGCAATGTTAATGATTGCGCTTATTTTATCTTCAACGTCGAAAATTTTAATTTCTACGAATGTGTCATTAAGAAGGCGGTCATGGGTGAGATCTACCCGATTACAACAATATGACAATAATCTTGTTTTCAAATAATACTAAACACGCGTCTGGGTTGAAAATTTAACACTTCCAATTCTATGTTATTGTTATTGTATGTGAAAGTAACATCGGAATGGGCATGACTCTCCAGGCTTTCTAAAATGGGTTGCTGGATCTGCACACCACCCCACACACACACACATAATTTTTTTAAATTCTAATAATTTTCAGGAAATTTATGATTGATGTATCGAATATATTTGGTTTAATTTTGCTTTCGGCCCCTTTAACTTGCATAATTTTCGAGGCGCATTAATTTTCGGCTTTATTCGGCTCTTATTAGGTACCAATATTCATCACATATTAAATTCCTATATGATTTCGAGCACGACACTCAATTTGTTTTGGATATATTGCCATCAAACAAAATTTCTCCCAAGACTATACACTTGGATTATTTTACAGAAATCAGTAAAAGATTACCGAATTCTCAACAACTGAACGTTCGGTAATCCAATTTAACGGATTCCGGTTAAATTTTACCAAAATCCTGTACATTTTTACAGATAACTGTAAAATTTCAACGAAATCCGTTAAATCGGATTACCGAACGTTCAGCTGTTGAGAATTCAGTAAACTTCTACATATTTCTGTAAAAAAAATCTAGATGTGTCGAACTTTTATCTTAGATATGATTTACTGCTAAATTAGTCAGGAGAGCAGAGAATCGAACAAAGCAGAACAACAATACCAACCACGATATCACAGTGGAGCTTGACAGCTGTGGCCTTTTAGCCGTATGCTGGTTTTCATGGGAGCAAATAGGTTTTATGAAGGTTCTCAAGTGATCATAGCATCTTTCACTGGAAATTTTTCAAAATTTGTATGGTCTTGTGAAGGTTTTATCACAGACAAACAGACATACAACATTGAACATTTTGCATTACAAATCATTGTCACTAACACACCTAGGCTATCTGTAGAGCACGCTGTGATGGATGATAAAGCTGAACAGATGGCGGTAGTGTGGTAAAGTCAAACGTAAGGTAATCTACTATGTGCGCCACCTGTGGTGATACTGTTATCTAAGAATCATTTGAATTAACCGTTGTTTGTGGGTATTATATAATTGTTTTGTTTTCACAACCGTCTATAGAGTGGGCTAATTCTAACAGTTTGAATATAATTATATCAACACAGCCGGAAGGAGTGCTAAAACGGATGGAATAAATCTGAAATTGTTACTTGGGTGGTGTCTATCGTAGGTCATTGTAGATCAAAAATCGTTAGCAATCGATACAAATACGATACAAATACTTTTTGCTGGTTTGGTTAACGGTTGATCGTCAACTTAGGAATGTATCGAAAAGTAGTCATAAACATTCAAAAATTTATGTTAAACTAAAGACAATTCGCAAATTTTCAAAACAGTGTATTCTATTACAGCTTAACGTGTTAAATTATCAATCAAACTAACAAATTAATCAGATTTCTGATTTCGGTAATTTGATCGTACTTTAGCCTTTCGTCCATCAAGCTCAGCACCGTTGTTTTTTGTGCACTTCTTGGACGCTGCTGACCAGTTTTTCTCGAAATCTGACATGACTGACTGACTGACACTGCACCTGCCTTTTCATGGATCCGCTTGACGATTGCCCAGTACCGTTCGATCGGTCGCAGTTGAGGCCAGTTTGGTGGGTTGATATATTTTTTAATGAAATCACCCTTGTTATCAGAAAACCACTGTAGAGTTGATCTGGCATAATGGGCAGAGGCCAGATCGGGCCAGAAGAGAGTAGGAATCTCTTGCTTCCGATATAGAGCAAACAATTTTTCTGCAAGCCCTCGTTTCGGTAAATTTATTATTCCTTTCATGTAGCAAATCACTTGCCAAACGAACACCTTCTCTTGGAATGTTTTCGTCGCATAAGTCGTATTTGAAATTGTGACACTCCCTTCAACGGATATGGTGTAGAATTGAGGTCCCACCAGTATTCTATATCAGTGTTTTACATCATCATCATCATCATCATAATCATCAACCCTTACACATTGACGATGTATGATAATTCCAAGCATCAGCTGTTGGTTTTCTGTGTTATTTCAGCTGATCTAGCAATTAACCGTTGTAGCAATGGTAACCGGCGGTCAATTTGATCTCAGACTTTATTCGCGCAGGCTTTCTTACAGATCATTTTAGGTCTTTCTGATCAATTCCCCCTATGATGCGACGTCGGACAATCCCGCGAACGAAATGACAAAAACGAGAAAAACAAGAAGAAGAAAGATGAACATTGGCTCAACATTTTCTAAGTTCTTCCCCTGCAGTGACTTTATGCAAATAAAGCGCGCAAAGAACTTATCTGGCATAAAAAAACGTCCAGCGATATCTAACGTATCAGGCTTGAACATTAGCAAAACAAATAATTATCATATTTTGACTACTCCAGATATTGGATCTTCACAAACCTGAATTCCCTGCTCTAAAGTGTATCTCCTTCTTAAATCGTTTTCGAGCCATTTCGAGAGCACAAATTAAGCCGGCGAATCTCATTATAAACCTACGCACGCCAGAAAATCTTTCGAAAACAACAATCCTGTTTCTGTCAGCCAGAGAGCATTCTCCCAAATTGTCTTGGTCACTTTTTATCAGCTTTTCTCCGGGAACACCGCACCAAATTTGGTCACAAGCCTCGATGCAACCCACATGCATTCCTTCTCCGCTTGAGTTTTATTTTTAGCCGAATTGTCGCAATTTAAATTAATGGGATGGCCATTCCAGGAACCTTTCACATGAACTGTTTGTTGCTAAAAATAGCCATTTCGGGAACTGACAGTATTGGTCATCAAGCCCAATAAGTATGATGGTTGCTCGGGTCAGAACGAGGGAGATAGCTGATTGATTAAAGTTATTAATTTAACTCGGTGGGGCGCCAGAGCCGTCGATAAAAAAGATTAGGTTTCATCAATTAGAACTCTATGATATCTATAAGTTATAGTTTTAGCAAACATTCGGCCAATTTTATCTGCATATTCATTATATGTGAATGCAGGGACCTTCAACAAGGTCCGAAAACGATAAAAACTGAATTTAATTCATCATCACATATGTAAAACGATTTGAAATTATATCTTCATGAAAGTATAGCTTCCGTTCAATCGTCGACCTTCAAACGTGGTCCTCGGTTTTGTTTTTTGTTTGTTTTGTTTTATGTCTTTTATAAAAGATAGCGAAGAGATGTGCGGAATAGGTAAGATGGACCTCTTGTTTGCCAAAAGTGGATCAGTCCATTTATAATATGGAACCGGTTTCGGCATCGAACTCTGGTAAGTGTAGGCAGCCACAAAAAAAAAACATGGCTCATCGGTTACAACAATGTATTCTTTCATTTAACACCTATAGTTTAAAATAATCTGGTGCGAAAAATCAAAGCTTGTGATTTATATCTTACCGAAGAAAGAAGGAAGGGTTTGTTCGCTACAAAATATGGACATCCCTAAACACGTATATCTCTGGAAATACTTCCAGGATTTTTTTCAAAAGGGCGAATCTAACAATGAGAGTCTCTCTCCTCTGTCGCTCTCTTTCATTGATTACAGCGCCATTATAAATCTTTTGAGGGATTCTTTAGTACAGATAGAAACACAGCAGTGCTGGCTACCATACTCTATAAATAGTTAAATGAAAAACGTAACGCTGAATGGAATATGAATGAAAGAGAAAGTAATCAAAAAGAGTCTCTCAATTGCAGATTCGCCCTAATGAAAAAAAAAACCCTAGACTTTATCAACGCGTAAAATATTTCGAAAACTGATGAACGTATGTCTGTTCATTGTTTTAAATCAATGTTTGGTGATGCTTCAAGCTTTTAGATCAAAGATGGCGTCGAAAGAAGATCAAGTATGGAAAGCAATTGTGTGCGGTCGAAATGAAAATCCGGATCTGTCAGTGAGAAAACTTGCAGAAAGCTTGGTTTTCTTGCAAACACTGTCCATAAAGTTCTGAAATCTTTCAATACACGTTTGACAACAGTCAGAAAGGTTGGAAGAGGTAAAAAAACGGATCTAAGGAATCACCAGAAGGTGAAGCAAATATTGCAGAAGATACCAGATCTTTCGGTACGTACTGTGGCTAGAAAAATGAAAATGTTCACAACTTTCGTGCATACTTCCAAGCACCGGCAAGGTTTGAAGTCGTTCAAGGTGAAAATTGTACCGAACCGTAATGACAAACAGAATGTGACGTCTAAGACCCGGGCTCGCAAGTTGTATCGTGAATATTTGACGAAGTTTTCCTGTGGACGATGAAACTTATGTGCATGGCAGTATAATAAGACATTCCGGGAAGCTGCTTAAAGTCTTCCATTTAAGCAGCTTCCCGGAATGTCTTATTATACTGCCATGCAACGGAACGGCGTAGAGGAACATTTTAGGACGAAGAAAAAAGGCCAAGTTTCCCAAAAAATATTTGGTTTGGCAGGCAATATGCAGTCGTGGTCGATTTGGCATCTTGTCCCTACGCCAAAGATGTCTTGGAATGGTATAAAGCGAATAGAGTCCATGTTGTGCCAAAAGTGGTGAATCCACCTAACTGCTCGGAGTTGCGACCTCAGGAGCGGTATTGGACTCTCGTAACGAGAGCCTCTCTCAAAATAAACAACAAGCTAAAACTATAGAAAAATTGAGAAGTCTGCTTAGCCCCTAATGACTGGAATAAACTCAAAAGTTTGTAGTTTCTTAATGCAGCCTAGTTAACTAACTGTAATCAATGTTAAGATGACTAATAATGCACAGTTAAATAAACACAAATTGCATCTTGGATTGAACTAACAGTAAATTTTGTTTGATTTTAATCTGTCCAGATTTTGTCACGATCAAGCAACATACTCCTACAATATCTGCATTGTCTGCAACTTCGCTCCTACAAAACATCAACTCAATCAGAAGATTTTTGTATTTTACAAGCACAGAATAAATATTTAATATATCATGGATGGTTGAGTCATCGATCAGGACATCAAATCTTCGGATAGAATAAGAGCAACGCAAATAGGGAATCAAAGAGCCATACCCTAGTAGCACACTTGTTGCCATTCAGTTGAGATAACATAAATACGACTTGCTAAGTCATGATCAAGTAACTACAACTAAATATGGTCGTAGTGTGCTACTTGGGTAACTGAGTATAATAAAAAATGAACTCAGCCAAAATGATCAGAAAAGTACTTTTAGGTATGCTGTTTTAGTAATTTGATATGCGTCTGTTTGAAATGTTATGCTTGAACCTTTGGCCTAAAACATTACAGAACTGTTGGTAGCTTTCTTTTGATTTCCTATTTTTTCAGATGCGATGGAAAATCTGCAACCAGACTCCTGAAGTGCTCAGGGTGTCGGGATGAGGGTGCCAGCTCTTTGACCCGCTAAACTACCTTCCGTGCCTTAAGTCCTGGACCGTCCGTGGAACTACTTCTCGGTATTGCTTCGTGGAGAGGCTATTGTGCTTATTCAGTAGTTAGGTGACCCCTGCGACCTGCCGTTGGTCGTTTCGCCATATTTTTTTTGGAGATCAAGGACAATCTGGGAGGCTGCTATGCATATCGCGCCCCATGTATTCCAACCTTGGCACATCCTCAGGACCAGGTTGTCCGGGGTCGCGGCATGACCGCTTACGGCTATCATCCCGGATATCACGCCATCTAACGAGGACATACAAAGAACACATGCTCCGTGGTTTCCTCAAATCTCACGCACTCGGTGCATGCGAAGAACTGTGCATGTCTGTATTTGTGCAGATATTGGCTAAAACAGTCATGGTCGGACAGAATCTGCGTTAAGTGGAAGTTCACTTCACCGTACGCCTACCAACCCACCGGGTAATTCCAGGATTGGTAGGTGGTTCCACCGACCTTTGGTGGAGATGTTCCATTCTCTTTGCCACTTAACCAAAGATGCAGCTCTAGTGGTCTTTTAAATAACTCTTGTTCCACGTTGTTAAAAGCACTCTACGTCCTCTTTTATGACCATGCCTATTGGCATCATCTCCACTAGGATGCGGACCGCGTCGCGTGATACCGTTCGGTATGCACTGACCACTTTAAGACACAAAAGTCTGTAGGTTCTCTAGGTTACTCAGGTAGCTCTTAGTAATCAAAGTAGTGAACCATGCTGGCCTACCGTACCTTAGTATGGACAGCGTGACACTGGTCAGGAGCTTACGGTTGCTTCCTAGCACCGCCGAATGTAAAATTCATAGAAGCATTCTTGCAGGCGTAAAGGCTAATAAAGGACAGCTTATCGTCGATCAGGACGCCCAAGTACCTCAAAGTCCTCTTCGATTCAACTGTGCAGTTGCCTGCACTAATCGACGCATGTTGCCCCATTTTCGTTTGTAACAACCGTGACTTCAGTCTTATGATGGGCTAGCTCCAGTTTTCTGGAACTCATCCATCTCTCCACATTGCTGATGGAGTGCAAGGCCGTTAGCTCCACCTCTTCAATGGATTCACCACATAGGGTGATGTCGTCTGCAAACCCGACCCGTTCGGGAACTGAAGCCGTAGTAAAGCATCGTAAATCGTGTTCCATAGCACTGGACCCAGGATCGAACCTTGTGAGACGCTGGTCTATCTCAGTGAAAGTAACTTTTCAGAATCTTGTAGAGGTATCCAGGAACATGAAGGCTATCGAGTCGGCGATGGCCACTGCATAGTGGTGGGCTCCTCGCCTCTTGCGCTGGATTGCCACTTCGGTCGTCTTGGTGACGGATAGAATGGCATCCGCCGTAGACTTCCCTTCACGGAAGCCAAACTGGTTGTTATACAGACCGCCTATACACTCCGTGTACTTTGTCAGTCTGTTTAAGATTACCTTCTCAAGCATCCTACCCGCTGTATAGGTATACATGCCGATGACTCCCCTGGTGGCTTCCCTGTTTTTGGTAGCAACACTAGGGTCTGAATTTTCCAGCCGTCCGGAAAGACGCCTTTGCCCAAACACCTTTGCACCACCACCCTGAACATTTCGGGAGCCAGCAAGATAGCCGTTTTAATGGCCAGGTTCGGAATACCATCCGGTCCTGGCGCTTCGTTCACCTTTAGCGACTTTACTATCGCAATGAGTTCGTCATTCGTCACCGTCGTCTCATCTCCAGCCCCCGTTGGGCCATTATCGCTGGCGACGGGGGCCAGGGACTCGGGTCATGTTTCCGAAAGAGTCCATCAACGATCACCTGCAGCAGTTCTTGTGATTGCTCGGTTGGAGCTGTCATCTCTCTGGTTTTGTCTCTGATTATTATCCGATAGGCGTCACCCCACAGGTTCGAATTGCCCTTCTGACAAAGGTCTTAATAGTAGGCTCACTTGCTGGCCTTTATCTCCCTCTTTATCGCGACCTTCGTGGCTCGGCGACTAGATCCCCTCTACGCTCGATTCTAACGGCGTCTGATCGCGCTCTTGAATCCCCCATCGGCGATCCATAGAAGATCTGTATGGATATGAATATGTGTATTTCAATATTGTTTACAATCTATTCTGACTATGTAGGCCTAGACATGTAAATTTTTAAAAATTTAATACAAAAATTTAGTATAAAAAATAATGTTTAAAGCTACCCAAAAACAAATATTCAAAATTTTCGCATTTTTTATTGGACATACTTTAAATGAACTTCTACAGAGATCTGTAGGGAAGTTCTGCAGAGAACTTTAAGGAGGTTCTGCAGAACGTCTTTGAAATTTTCTGGAGAACTTTTTAGGTATTCTGAAAAATTTCTCAGCAGTCTTCTGAAGAACTTCCCTGAGGATCTTTGCAGAACTTCCAAGAAGTTTTCAGAAAAACTTCCATAAAGTTCCATGAGGAACTTTCCTGAAGTTCTCTGCAGAACTTCCCCAAATTTTTCTGAAAATTTACCTAAAAAACTTCCATGAAGTTCTTTGCACAACTGCCAAGAGTAAAACTGAAGAGCTTTCATTAATTTCTCTGAAGAACTTCCCTGAAGTTCTTTGGAGGACTTTCAACAAGTTCACTGAAGAGCTTTCATGAAGTTCTCTGCAAAACTTCGGACCCTGCCTTCTGCAGATTTCCTACGAAGTTCTCTCAAGAACTTCCTTCGAGATCGCTGAAGTTCTTTGAAGAACTTCCATGAAAATCTCTGAAGAACTTGCTTGAAAATCTCGTCAGAAAATCCCTGGAGTTCTCTGCAGAACATACCTGATGTTCTCTGAAAAATTTCCCAGATAACATCCATGAAGTTCTCTGAAGAACTGCCATGAAGTTCTCTGGAGAATTTTCCTGAAAATCTTTGCAGAACTTCCTGAAGTTCTCTGAAGAACTTTCATGAAGTTCTCTACAGGAGTTCCATGAAGTTCTCTGAACAACTTGCATGAAGTTCTCTGAAGAACTTTCATGATGTTCTCTGCCGAACTTGCTTGAAGTTCTTTATAGAACTTCCATCAAATTCTCAGAAGAATTTTCCATGAAATTTTCTACAGGACTTCCAAGAAATTCTCCAATAAAGTTTTCTGGAGAACTTTCATAAAGTTCTCTGCAGAACTTTCCATGAAATTCATTGCAGAACTTCCAATTTCTCAAAAGAACTTTCACTAAGTTCTTTGAAGAACTTGCCTGAAGTTCTTTGAAGAACTTGCCTGACGTTCTTTGAAGAACTTGCCTGAAATTCTTTGCAAAACTTACATGAAGTTTTCTGAAGTAATTCCTGCAGTTCTCTGAAAAACGTCCCTGCAGTTCTCTGATAAACTTCCTTGAAGTTCTCTGAAGATCTCTGCAGATTTCTGCAGAAGTTCTCTGAAGTACTCACCCGATGTTCTTTGAAGGACTTACCCGAAATTTGGTGAAAAACTTCTCTTAAGTTCTATGAAAAACATTCCTGAAGTTCTCTCAAAAACTTCCCTGAACTTCTCCGAGAAATCTTCATGAAGTTATCTGAAAAAAAATCCTCTGCGTAACACCCCTGAAGTTCTCTGAAAAACTTTCCCTTAGTTCTCTAAAAAGCTTCCCTGAACTTCTCGTAGAAACTTCCATGAAGTTCTCTGAAGAACTGCCCTGAAGTTTACTGAAGAACTTCCATGAAGTTCTCTGGAGAATTTCCCGGAAGTTCTCTGCAGAACTACCCTGAAGTTCTCTGAAAATCTTTCATGAAGTTCTCTACAGGACTTCCGTGAAGTTCTCTGAACAACTTACATGAAGTTCTCTGAAGAATTATCATGAAATTCTCTGCAAAACTTGCTTTGTAGAACTTCCATTACATTCTCAGAAGAACTTTTCATGAAATTTTCTACAAAACTTCCAAGAAGTTCTCCAATAAAGTATGCTGGAGAACTTGCATGAAGTTCTCTGCAGAACTTTCCATGAAATTCATTGCACAGCTTCCAATTACTCAAAAGAACTTTCATGAAGTTCTCTGCAGAACTTGCTTGAAGTTCTTTGCAGAACTTCCATGAAGTTTTCTGATCCAATTTCCTGAAGTTCTCTGAAAAACGTCCCTACAGTTCTTTGAAAAAGTTCCTCGAAGTTCTCTGAAGATCTCTGCAGATTTTCCATGTAATACTCTGAAGTACTTACCCGAAGTTCTTTGAAGGACTTACCCGAAGTTTGGTGAAGAACTTCTCTAAAGTTCTATGAAAAACTTCCCTGAAGTTCTCTCAAAATCTTCCCTGAACTTCTCTGAGATACCTTCATGAAGTTATCTGAAATTTTTTCCTGAAGTTCTCTGCGGAACATCCCTGAGGTCCTCTGAAAATCTTTCCCTAGGTTCACTGAAGAGCTTCCCTGAACTTCTCGAAAAAACTTCCATGAAGTTCTCTGAAGAACTTTCATGAATTTCTCAAAAGAATTTCCCTGAAGTTCTGTATGAAAAACGTCCCTGCAGTTCTCTGAAAAACTTTCCTGAAGCTCTCTGCCGATTTTACATGATGTTCTCTTAAGGACTTACCCAAAGTTTTGTAAAGAAATTCTTTGAAGTTCTTTGAAAAACTACCCTGAAGTTGTCTGAAAAGCTTTCCAGAAGTTCTTTGCAAAACGTCCCTGAAGTTCTCTGAAAGACTTTCCCGAAGTTCTCTGCAGAATTTCTCTTAAGTTCTCTGCAGAGCTTCCCTGTAGTTCTCTGGTGAACTTCCAAGATATTCACTGAAGAACTTCCATAAAGTTCTCTGGAGAACTTCCATGAAGTTCTTTGAAGGACTTAATCGAAATTTTGTGAAGAACGTCTCTGAAGAACCAACCCGAAGTTGTCTGTGCCGTGAATTTCGGAAGGTACAGGCTCCATTTTTCTTTTCAAAAAAATCTTTACACACGTCACACTTTGTCACGGTCAATCACAAGACTGAATGTTTTCTCTCTTTGTTCAGATTATTACATCCGATGTTGTTTCCCTCTAACCTCTCAAAATTGGTTGTGTCCTAATTCTCCCAATCTCTTATCCACTTTCCTGAATCAACCTTACTTTCAAACCCTTCATATCATGTTTTTTTACACATTTATTAATCAGTTTCATTTAATCATTTTCTTGTTCATTTTTATCATTCTGTTCATTTCCTCCACTCAATCCCTACAGTCAGAAGCCTCTTATGTGTACTAGCGATGAACATATATTACATATAGGCTTATATTGCGCGTAGCGTGACTCGAGAAGAGTCGATTCCGACTCGCGTGACGCGAATTGACTAATGTAAATCAAATGGAAGACACGTATCGAGAATAGTCGAAATCGACTCTTCCCGAATCGCCCTAGAAGTAGAATAAGCCCAATAGTTCGTAGGCAGACAAGCGCCACGAAATTATTCTGAAATATGAAGCCGATCGTCTGGAAGACCATGATTACTCGAGCAAATTTCCAGAAAACAATGACTTCATTCATCATCTAGATATCGACATACAGATAAAGGGTGTTCCGTTCAAAACTTGGTCAAACGGTAATGTGTGTGAATCGACCAAAGTTTTTATTAATAAGTCAAATTCTTTTTCTTTTTCAAGTACAGTTAATACAGAATACAGGAGAAATATTCAGCAAAGCTTCCTTTTTACCGAATGCAAATTGCCGGATCTTTCGTTTAACACCTGACATAAGATTTTGTACGATCGCCGCAGAATGCCAGTTTGCCTTGAACTGTTTCTCGCTCAGAAAAGCTTTTTGAGTCTTTTTATGGTTCCGCTTGACGATGGCCCAATATTGTTCGATTGGGTGGAGCTCTGGCGTATTGGGAGGGTTCTTGTCCTCGGGCACCACTTGAACGTTGTTGGCAGCATACCACTGCATGGCCTTTTTTCCGTAATGGCAAGATGTCAAATCCGGCCAAAATAGAACGGAACAATTGTGTCGCTTCAGGAAAGGCAGTAGACGTTTTTGTAGGCATTCGCTCAGATAAATTTCCTGGTTGACGGTTCCGGTCGCAATGTAAACGTTGCTCTTCAAGCCACAGGTACAGATGGCCTGCCACACCAGATATTTCTTCGCGAACTTTGACAGTTAAATGTGTTTGAAAATATCTGCCACTTTTCCTCGTCCGGTTGCCGTATAAATTTCCTGTCCAGGAAGCTGTTTAAAGTCTGCCTTGACGTTAGTTGCATCGTCCTGTCGTTCTATCAAACTTCGTCAGCATCGTCGTGTACAACTTTCGCGATCGTGCTTTGGCTGACGTGTTTTGTGTATCGTCGTGATTTGGAGTCACCACTTTCTTTTAAGTCGACAGTCCAGTTCGTTATTAAGCTCTACCCACGAAAGCGCCACTCCCAGCTTCTTTGTGACATATCGGACGGAGAGGCTGGGGTTCCATTCGAAACAGCGGGCAACTCCTTTTGTCGTCGCTGTGTCCTCCGGCTTTCCTGGCTGTCGACAAACGTTCTCCGAACACTTTTAATATGTTGATAACAGTTGATTTAGCCACATTCAACAATTTCGCCAACATGGCATGAGAGTCGTTTGGATTTTCACCATGCACGTGCAAAATTTGGATGCGTTGCTTCTCTTCCTTCGACGACATTTTGGTAACTGAAGTGTTTATCTCAAAATCAAAATAAAGGCATGATGCTACACGCACACATCTTCAAAATGAGGGGTGTGCAAAATTGTTTAATGCACGATGAAAGGAAATGGGTCAAGTTTAAATCGACCAAATTTTGATCGGAACACCCTTTAGAAGCATAGATATGAAAAGAAAGTATTGACAGTTCCGTTAGAGTACAGCAGGATGTGAATATTGAATAACAGCAGTTTTAAATTGAGCAGAAGGGATATTTTGAATAGCAAGACCCGATCAAGTACACAATCGTTTACCAAGCTACCCAAATACAGGATAGGCAAGGGGGGGAGGATACCCTCCGTGACTTGCTAAAGAGTGCACGCCTGATCGTGCTCATGTACTACCAGTTCACACTTCCCAAAGCCTACATTACATTGGCAAGAAATCATTCTCAAAGGTAAACAGAAATGCACACATCACACACAGAACCGTTCCCAAGGCATAGGGTATTTATGATTGTACTTTTACAATCCATACTAATGCAAACAAGGTACAATCATCTAAAGAACCCTAAGTTGAAAGTAGGTAATAGGCTCATTGTGATAAGCTTTAAAGATGAAATGCCAATAAAGACACAAAACCAATATCACCCACGTTTGCATCAAGCAAATCATCCGGCATGCGACATGCTGAAACATGTTTGATTAGTTAAATAAGCTGTTCCAACTGAATCGAACTACGTTGAAAATCATTTAAATATCAAAATACTACGATAAAATTGTCGATTCAGCTATGTATGATTTTGTTTATTCAGTAGCCAGAATATGCTAATATTGGCACACCTGTTGACAGAGCGCCCACTAATGCCTTCCATTAATCAAAACATACATTCTCAGCAATTTCAACAAACCATCAGCCAGCCGCAGTTTCCCCTGCAGCACTTTGAAACCAGAGGCGCAAACGGCTGCCAAACCCAGTATTAAGCCAAGTTGCCGGAATTAACACCTAATCGAAAGCCCATCCGTACCCAGCCGAACCGAGCATGGAGTGAGCAATCGTCTCTGCTGGTGATTTATTGGGTGACAAACAAATTAATAATAAATGACAGCGTTCCATCTTTGGTCACGACCAGACTGGCAGCGGCCTATGACTTGCCTAGCTAATGGCAGTTAATTAAGTCGTCTGTTGCTGATGCTAATAGCTGGAAGCAATTTCTTTAAAATTTGATAGCTTGCCGCTTTAAGGGAAGTGGAAGTGAATCAAATTTCGTGAACGCGCAGTGAAAACTTATTGCATTAAAATCAAGACACTTCGAGGAAGTTTATCTTAGTCGCCCATGTAGCTATTTGCAAGTGTAGCACACGTCGGGTCGATGATGACCGGATGATGCTATAGCGGTTGCTCACCTGTGGGAGAAGGACCAAAATGTGGGATATTGTCCGAGTCCAGACACTAGGTTCGTTGGGAAAAGAGCGTCAGATACAGCTCTTTTTTCATTCCCACAGCACGAACAGTGACACGAGGACAACCACTGGTTTTTCCTTTCAATTTT
The DNA here is from genome assembly GCA_034211315.2 of Aedes japonicus. Taxonomy (NCBI): domain Eukaryota; kingdom Metazoa; phylum Arthropoda; class Insecta; order Diptera; family Culicidae; genus Aedes; species Aedes japonicus. The sequence goes on from JASCZW010008485.1 coordinate 42,804, forward strand.
GGCAATAGAAAGCACTTTTCCTCTTGTTGCGGAGACTTTTAAACCGTTCGGACCTCTTAAAGGCAAACTCGTCCTTATTATTCAGAATCAGCTTTAAAAATATCTAGTCTTCCTCGCTTACAATTGTCTTCGCGTAACAAGTAGTTTTTATAAATGTATGTCCTGGTAATAATGCTATTAGCAAATAAATTTTACAATCAAACTTTTAACGTGTTCCGTGTTGTTGTAGAATTTTGTTAATGACAAGCAAATTTTAATAGTGACAGATGTCATGATACCACTTAGCCTATCGTTGTTAAGATGGTCACAGTAGACCGATTCAACCGAGAGCTGCTTGTGCTAACCGGTGACGGGGGGTCTTCTACCGTTGCGCACATACCCCTCCCCGTATTGCTCGTAGTTCCTTCAGCCATACCACCTTTCTCCTGCACGTCCAAGACCGCCAGTCGCGTCACTGGCCGCAGATAGATGCCTCTCGAAGTTCTAACATCTGCACGGCGAATTCTACCGTCTTTTCCTGGATACACCTTAATGATGACTCCTCGGTCCCAGCTGTTCCGAACGTTCTCGTTGACGGCAACTACCAGGTCACCAACCTGTACCGGCTTCACTTCGTCGAACCATTTAGTCTGCTTTGCTATCACTGGGAGGTATTCAGTGATCCACCTCTTCCAGAACCTGGCCAACATCACCCGAACATGGTTCCAGTTCGACCGAATCGCTGATTTTTCGTCCTGTGGTGCTACTGCTGGTTGGTTCGGCGTAAGTGCTTCACCCTCTGCTGCATCTAATGGTAGATACGTTAGCGGGCGCGTATTGACCATAGACTCTACTTCTGCCAACGTAGTCAGTACAGTTTCTTCATCTGCAGTCCTTGAATGCTCCATAGCCGACAGTCCACTTTTAACCGATCTCACCAGCCTTTCCCATATGCCTCCCATATGCGGAGCATACGGAGGATTCAGCTTCCAGGTTGTTATTGCATTCGTGAACGTTGAAGACAGCTCGACATTCATTTGTTGAATCTGCTCCTTCAGCTCTTTCCGGGCTCCTTGAAAGTTTGTTCATTGATCCGAGAATATCTCTAAGGGAGCCCCACGGCGAGCGACAAGCCTTCGGATGGCCATCTTGCAAGATTCCGTGGAAAGAGTGAACACCAGCTCCAAATGGACCGCCCTAGTAGTAAGGCAGGTAAACAAAGCCACCCATCGTTTGGCATGGCTCCGCCCAATTCTCACCGAAAGTGGCTCAAAGTAATCGAGTCCAGTGTACGTAAACGGTTTGATATAAGGTGTCAGCCGTACCTCAGGAAGAGAACTCATTCGTGGCGGACGTGGTACTATTTTACGCACCTTACATCGCTGGCAACTTTTGGCCACTCTTTTCACGACCGCTCTGAGTTCAGATACGTGATATCGTTGCCTGACCTCGTTAACCACGGTCTCGTTATTAGCATGACCAAATTTTCGATGAATCTCGTCTATGATTAATGCCGTAACATAATGATTTTTCGGAAGTATTGCTGGAAATTTTGCCTCTCTTGTCAACCATGGTGCTGCACCGATCCGTCCGTCTTTCCGTATTAGCTCATCGGCCCCGATAAAAGGGCACAATTTGTAGATTTTACTTGTTTTCTCTATCGTTTTGCATCTTGCCTGTTTCTGCTTGCTGATTCCATTTCAAAACGGCATACTCGTCTGGAAATTCTACTTGTTGAATCAAACGCATTATCGTTCATTCGGCGTCCAGCAACTCCTCACTGCTCAGATTATTTATGACCTGTCGATTATTTGTTCTTATCGGCTGTTGCTTGTTGATTTTCTTCCGGAGATTGCTGCAGAATCGTTGAACATACCCAATCGTACGGACCAATCTGTTCCACTTGGAAAATCGATCGAACTGTATCATCTCGTCTGATTCAGCCCGATGATGGACAGAAATGGTCATTCGCATTTCCTCGTTGGTAACCCATTCGTTGTTTTGTTCTGGTCACTCCGATTCATGTTTATGTAGAAATTCGGGGCCTTGTATCCATCTGCCATTGTTGGCTGCTTTTGGGCCATTTCCCCACTTTGTAGCGTCATCTGCAACGTTCAACCGCGATGGTACCTTCCTCCATTCTGAGATGTCGCTTTCTTCTAATATTTCGCTAACTCTGAACGCCACAAATTGATGAAATCTCCGGTGATCCGATCGAAGCCAAGCCAGAACGGTATTGGAATCACTCCAGAATACCTTTCTGCAAATGGGAAGTGTATGACTGATTATGATGGATTTCATTAGCTTTGCCCCCAGAACAGCAGCCTGTAGCTCTAATCTCGGCACCGAAAGCTGTTTGAGTGGTGCCACTTTGGTCTTCGATGAGACGAGGTTACACCGGACAGTCCCACGATCCACAATCCGAAAATAAGCAACTGTGGCATAGGCTGCCATGCTCGCATCCACGAACACATGTAGCTCTAAAGTCTCGATAGCCGCTGGAGTGTGGCCCGGGAAATAACAGCGATCAATACGCAACTGTGCCATATCACGAAGCGAGACGATCCATCGTTGCCACGATGAGAAGACTTCATTCGGTATCCTTTCATCCCAGCCGGTATTCGTTCGCCACAATTCTTGCACCAATACCTTGCCATGAATGACGTAGTTTGCCACCAATCCAAGAGGATCAAATATACTCATTACAAGGCTCGGCAGTTCTCTTTTAGTAGGGTAGATGTCCCCACCCAGTAGTCGATCCAAATCTTTCCGGTATTGAATAGCGAACGAGAATACATCCTCTTGTGGTATCCAGATCATGCCCAAGACGCGCTCCGAACTACAGCCTTTTCCCATCACAAAGCTTTTCATCGCTCCTGAAGGATCTTCACCAAGCTTCTCCACAACTTCCTTGCGATTGGATAACCAGTGCCGAAGTTCGAAACCAGCTCGTTGATGGATTTGCTTCACCTCCGTTGACAATTGGATAGCCTCTTTGACTGTATCTACGCTATCCAAGTAGTCATCAACATAATGATTTTCGACTATTGCAGTTGCGGCCTTTGGGTATTTTGTGGCATGCTCATTGGCGTTGAGGTTCTTAGCAAACTGCGCAGAACATGGGGAACAAGTTGCTCCAAATATGGCAACATCCATGACGAACACCTCAATCGGATCCGTCAGATTGCTTCGCCAAAGAAATCGTTGAGCTTGCCGATCTTCGGGTCGAATGTACACCTGGTGGAACATTTCCCTGATATCAGCGTTAATGGCCCTCTCTCTTTTTCGAAATCGGCATAAAACAGCTGGTAGAGACTGCAGAAGATCTGGTCCTTTAAGAAGGAGTGCGTTCAACGAAACTCCCTCAACTGAGGCTGCGGCATCCCACACCATACGCAACTTTTCGGGCTTTTTAGGGTTGGTCACCACACCTAATGGTAAATACCATGCCTGGCTTGGCATAGTTTGCTCCAGCTCTTGTTCTGCTTTGTGAGCATACCCTTTGGTAATGTAGTCGACCATATGCTGTCGCACTTTCTCGTAAACCGTTGGATTCTTGGACAGTCGGTTATCAAGACATCGTAGCCTCCTTTCTGCCATCGGCCTGCTGTCCGGAAAATCCACTTTATCGAATCTCCAAAGAAGACCTGTCTGGAACCTTCCCGAATCCATACGTACCGTAGTGGCTTCCATAATATTTCGAGCTCGTTTCTCCTCTTTAGATTCAGCTAATGTATTCGTTCCGAAACCAGCTCCTTCGATCGTGAAGAAACTTTTACCCAGTTCGTGGAGATCTGCATCTATTGGTTGGTGACATACATGCAGAACACGGTGTGACAATGCTGCATCCGGTTTTCCTAGCTTCCCAAACAAAGTCCAACCCAGACGCGTTTTCGCTGCAACTGGTTCGTCGTCTTTGCCTTCTCGAAGCGTGAGAGTCGTCTTCAGCTTGGTGTTGTCAAGTCCGATAAGTATTCTCGGCACTGCGGCGTCGTAGCTTTCGACAGGCAAGCCCTTCAGGTACGAAAACTTGTCTTGGAACGTGGTGAAGTCAATCGATTGTCGCGGCAGATCCAGGCTTGACACACTGAACCCGCTCGGAATCCTCTTCAGTCTGTTGTACTCCGTTTGTCCATTGCATACACAGTGGAACCGCTTGCCCAACGAGACCCAGCTCCTGCGCTATCGAATTCTCAAGCAGCGTTGAGTCCGATCCTCCATCTAGAAATGCAAAGGTTTTCGCTGTTTTGCCGTTTGCATGAAGTGAAACGGGAATAATTCGGAACAGAAGGTTCTGGTGTAAGTGTTGATGGACTGTTACTACACCTGTATTTGATGATGAGGATGTTGCGTTTCCAGAACCTGTACCGGCTCGTGGATTTCCAGGGTGTAGAAATTTATGATGGTTTTCCTGGCAGCCATTCATTCCGCACGCAGAAGCTTTGCACGGCCATTTGCCGTGGGGGTACAAGCATCGCTTGCATAAATGCGCCTCTTGTACTGTCTTCCAGCGTTCTGTGAGGTTCTTGGCTTTGAAAGAGGAACAATCTTATGTCCTTCCACTTGGCACACCACGCACGGGTGCACCTTGGGACTCGTCGATGTCTGCGACACTATCGTGTTCTTATCACCGCTGCTCTTCTTGACTGCTTCCAGTATCAATCTCGGCTCGAACAGAGTTGACGAAGACCTTTCCTTTCTGGCGATCCGGCTTGGAACCCTCTCCAATATTGCTAGTGACACTACTTGCTGCATTGATGATAAGGCTAATGTAATCCGAAAAGTTTTGAAGATCTGCATCCATCATTGCTTGTTTGTGCAATGCCCATCCAAGCTTGATGTTGGCCGGTTATTTGTCCACAAGTACTTTATTTTAGTTTTTTATTCTCTTTTCTAACAGCTTTGTCCAATTGATCTGGATTCTTTTAACGTAGTTTAACTTCTGTCCAGGGGTGCCAGATATTTTTTCAAAGTATCTGTTCTAAAAATTTGAAATGTCTTGGAATGTCTATAAAAATCTGTAATGTTTTTGTATGAAAATTAGACTTCTTTCAACGAAAGGATACGTCCTATAAGAGAGCGAGTTATGTCATTTTCGCTATTTGTGTGATTATGTAAACATGTTTGCATCTATTTCTTGGGTTGTATGCAACCTTACAATGTTGTTTCTTACTTTTAAAGTGACACTTAAGCATTCGCATTCACATAGATAACAAAATTTTCTATAGTTTTTTTTACTGTAACGTTCTTTCCAGTTTTGTATTTTAAAGCCACAACTTAGTTTTCATTTGATAAATTCAACAGACTTTTTTTTGATTCAACAATAACCATTGATTTACAATGAATAACAGAGTCAATCTTCCATTACATATATTATAAAGTTGAATTCAATGGAGATATCCCTTACTATCATAAGAACATTCCCCGTCCTAAAAACCTCTCCATACATTTTCACGCTGATCGGTTGAGTAGAATTCGAGTTTATTTTTATTGGTATAGATTCGGTTCATTTTATATAGATTTATAGATTCTCTGAACTTTGGAAGCATTTTCGAAAACATTGTGGATACATTGATAAACTTCTTGAATTTTGTTATGCTTCTCAGCTAAACTTCAGGGAAATTTTCTTTCTGATCAAATCTTCCAAATAAGGAGAGGTGGAAAGTTAGGAACTGTAATTCCTGCATGAGTGTGTGCCCTCATAGTACGATGTGAACTTTTGGGCAGAATGTGTTTACCATATTTCAATCACTCAGGATCATCAATATCAATATGTTCATTTGTATAGCCTGCTTCTTCAGTTAGTCAGTGATTATCTCTTAAATTTCAGGGAAACTCTCTCTTGATTTACTGCAAGCCTCTTTGCTAAAATTTTGGGAAGTCTCCTCCAGAACTTCAGGCAAAATTTCTCGTGAACTTCTTGGCAGTCACTCCTTATTTTCTACAAAATTCACATTTAAGAACCCAACCTTACCTTCCAGAAACATTTGGTAAGTTTTTTCCTGAACATAGTTACTTTCTAAACTTCTGATGAGTCCCATCCTGAACTACGAGGAAAGTTTCTACAAAACTTTGAGAAAGTAATCTCCAGAATTTCTTGGAAAATCTTCTTAAGTTGTTAGAAGCTTCTGCCTGAACTTCTGAGAAGTACTTTTCCAAACTGCCGAAATAATCTCTTTTGAACTTCATGGAAGTATTTTCGAGAACTGCAGGGAAGTTTGTTCCTGAATTTCTGAGAAATTCATGCTTAAACTTCTAGAAAGTTCTTCCTATACTTCTGGAAAGTTTCTTCCTGATTTTATCAAAAGTATCTACCATTACTTCTAAGATTTCGTGAATTTCGAGAAGTTCTCATTCTGAAATGCTGGAATGTAAAATTTGTTCTTAAAGTTTCTTCCTGGACTTCTGAGAAGTCCTTTTCTGAACTTTTGGGAAGTTTTCTGCATAATTTTGGGGAAGTTTGTTCCGGAACTATTGGTAAATTCGTGCTCAAATGCTCCTGGAAAGTTTCATTCTTTTCTTTCTAAAGAATTTTGAGAAATCCTTATTCTGAAATGTTAAAATGTTCTCCTCTGAGGTTTGGTAAAGCTGCCTAGCACTTCTGGGAAGTTCCAACTAACATTTCGAGAAGTTTCTTCTGGAACTTCAGGGTAGTTATTTCCTGAACTTGAGAGAAGTTTTTCGCTCAACTTCTATGACGCATCGTCCTGAGGATTTTTTTCCTGATTTTTTGAGAAATTATAGGTAGTGCCCTTCAAGTTTAGCTCCCATCTGAAATTTGGGGGAGTTTTTTCTTCTGAACTTCTGGGAAGTTCTATCTTGTTCCATCCCCTACACTTCTTCCTGAAGCTCTGATAAGTCCTTTCCTGATTCTTGGGGAAGTTCTGTCTTGAAATTCTGATAAGTATGATCTTGAACTTCGGTAATTAATTTTTGAAGGTTCTTCTTGTATGAACTGCTTGCTCCCAATACTTCTGAGAAGTTTCTATCTGACCATGTTTTTTTTTCTAGGAAGTCTCTCAATTTCCCAAATATGATTTGTATTGTTGTGAACCTTGATTTTCGTTGTCACTTAATAGCAAAGGACCAATATTACCAACGCTTTGACAGTAATTGTTCGCATGGGTTCTAACACGCGTGAGATTGAACACTAGCATAAGTAAGGACTCCATGTTATCGTCGGAAAGGGCCTATACGATACTTATCTCCGGGGCCATTGTGTCTCCAAATGGCCAACCGCTTTCGTTTCTTCAAGGATTTCTACTTTAAATGATACCTACGATATTTTAAAATATTTCAACAAAGCTTCTTACCGTATCTACTATACTGTTCAGATCCTCGTACGTTTTGTATCTCAACTTCAGAGAATACCTTTTTTTTTTTAAATTTTCAAAATATTTAATATGTCTGTAAAAGTCTGCAACATAAACAAAATGTCTGCTAAATGTCTGCATCGTTAAAAAAAAGTCTACAATCAAAATAAAAAGTCTGCAAATTTACAGACATGTCTGTGAATATGGCATCCCTGATTCTATCACAAATTTTCACGTGTTCTTTTTTCTTAGGTTGCTGCGATGCT
>JASCZW010008486.1:0-50379 GCA_034211315.2 Aedes japonicus
CAGTAATATTACTCACATTTTATACGCTGTTTCTATAGAAATGTCCCGGAATATTGATGTGGTATCGTTTAGGAGTTGACGTCAGGACATGGTCCATTTTACCCGAGATGCAATGGATTGAAAGATGACTCAAGAAAACATCACTATAATCCACAAATAATTTTGAATGACCTTAAAGTGAAGTTTAGCGAGATAGTTGAACTCTGAAGATATCTAAGGAACGTGTACATCATATTATTCACGAATATTTGGGCTTGCGAAAACTCTGCGCAAAGTAAGTTCCGCAGAAGTTCACAATCGATCAAACACAACAACGTGTTTTGATGATTCGGAGGTATGTTTGAAGTTGTTTAGCAGCAATAAAGCCAAACTTTTTGCGTCGATATGTGACAATAGATGAAACATGGCTTCATCACGGCACTCCAGAGTGCAATCGACAGTCAGCGGAGTAGACTGCACGACACATCAATCCAAGCGCGAAAAGGCGCAATGGATCGGCTGGCAAGGTTATGGCGTCCGTATTTTGGGATGCGCACATGGAATATTTTCATCACGACTATCTTGATGAGCGAAAACCACCAACAGTGACTATTAAAGCCTGTCTACGTGATAGCTTTGAACACCAACGACAGGTGTAGCAAATCAAAAATGTACACAAAATTCAACAGAACCGATTGTTTATTTCGTTTATTTCAAAATAATAAAGATATATCTACATAAGAATCAGTTGATTAAGATGTTAATAATTCTTTCTGTTAAATGCTCGATATCAGATGCTTCCCCATCTTCTCTTGAAATCATCGATGCCATTTGCTTTCTTCGTAGTTTCGAAGAGTTTCCGCTTAACTAAAGCCCAGTACTTCTCTTTTGGGCGAAGCTCTGGACAGTTAGGTGGATTGGCTGTTTTGGGCACGTATATGACCTCTTCTACCTTATATCATTCTAGAACGGATTTCGCATAGTGACAAAAGGCCAAATCAGGCCAACACAGAGCTGAAGTGTCGTAGCTTCTGTTAAAAGATATCAACCGCTACCTGCAGTACAGTACTTTCTCGATACACATCCCTTACTGGTACTCCCGGTAGAGACGAAACTTTTAGATGTTCGACCACAACTACATATGGCCTGCCGAACCAAATGTTTCTTCGGGAATTTGGACTCCTTCTTTGTCCGGAAAATACCAGCAATAAAGTTCGCTTTGCATTGCGTTGCCAAACCCGGAAGCTGTTTAATGTTTCATCTTCTATTATGATACAAGAAAATGTTTCCAAAGACTCCTTAGCACGACTTTTAGCAGTGACAGTTTTCTCGTCATCACGGTTGGGCATCTTTTTCACTTTGTACGCCTTGAGTCTTTGCTTCTGCTTCACTTTTTATTGCGCATGATTTTGACTTCCCAACTTTGCAAGCTACATTTCACACAGAAAGATAGTGATTTTCTTCAACAATAGCTACAACCTTTTTGTCTATTTGTCGAGAACATACTTTTCGATTTGTTCCATTTCCAATCCTCCGATCCACAGTCAAGTGCTGGTCAAATGTTTTTCAAACACAAAACCCGGTACTTTTTGGTTATTTTCAGTGTCTTGGCAAGATCGCGTACCGAGAAATTTGGATTTAGTTGCCATTCGTAGAAAATGCGTTTGCGCTTTTACACTTGATTCGACGCCATTTTGCTGAATGTAACATGAATGTTAACATGTTGTAACAAGTGGAGAGTTTCAACTGTCATACACTGAAAATTAATTTTCGTAAAGTAGCTTTCATTCGTTTCGTTAACATGGATTTTGAACATAGGACAAATGACCACTTTTCATAGACGGTCGCAATGCAGTCTTTTAAATCTGTACCCCAGTATTGAAAACAAAGACGTGGTCCTACGTCCAAAAACGGACTGTGAGCTAGTCCACGCTTTTTCAGGATTTTTTCCTTTTAAAAGATATTTTAATTCAATGACTACGTGATTCAGCTCGCGGTGTATTTTCGCTTGTTCGTGATTGCAGTTGCTGGATCTGGGTACGGTTTTTTATCTTCCGTGTATGGAAATATCTAACCGATTTGGAGTCTTTTAGCAGTTTTGAATTTAGGAACTCAATCACTTTCTCTAAATTGCCTAATATGGACGTCATCAGTTTCCGGAAATACCGGATTTCAACAGTATGGGGGTCAAAATTCTTGGAATCGTACAAGATATGAATTTTTTATCGTTATCGGTACATCCGATGACTTGGCTTCCCAAGAAACATTGCCAAAACCATCCAGCTTTATTAAGTTTTAATAAAGTTTTATGAAAGCCAAAAGAAATCGATTTGGTTTTATTGTGGCAATAAGAGGTGCCAAACCAGGTTTCAAGGTTAAGTCAGGTTTACTGAGAACCTACACAGACTTCTTGCTCGATTTCTTGAACCTTGCACTTCGAATATTCCTTTTTCTCCTATCAATGGTTTATTATATTTGACTTTATGAACTCGTAAAATGCTGTTTTGAAATACCGTTTTAGGACGCATTCATATTATCTTATTATGATTAGTTGAAAAAGCTGTTTAAAACCATTTGCCCTCCAGTTGACGCACTCAACGGCCAATTGGCATTTGAGAATGTCACCAAATGACCAACTAGTTTTATAGTAGCCATTGCGAAGATAAACTGGCAAAACTATGATTTCATTCAATCGCCATATTGAAGTATAAGATATCATTGAAATGTGGAAAAAGACCAAATTTTAAATGTAATGCAAATGAACTGCAGATCAAAGACCAATTTTGGCATACTTTAAGACAAGCTTATTGAATTTCATAATTGTTAACAAAACTCATGATAAATTTATCGAATGAGGTCTGTATCGACATTAATCCGGACACCTTCAAATCATTGTAACTTTTGAAATATTGCATGTAGGAATAAAAAATTTCACTGTGGTATAGCTAAAAGTCTATGATGAAAAAGACTATGATTGATGTTTACATTTCATGTTTAGTATTCAAGATGGCAACGAAAGAAAAACAAGAGCGCGAGCGAATTTTGTACGGGCGTACGGAAAATCCTGACTTGTCAATACGAGACCTTGCAAAAACATTGGATTTGCCTAAATCCACTACTCACGATGTGCTCAAATCATTTTCGGAACGTTTGACGGTGGAGAGAAACCGAGAAGTGATAAAAACATTGGACGCGCTGATCCTGTCATGGACCGAAGGTGAAAAGGATATTAACAAAAAATCCGAATCTCTCCATTCGAACGGTGGCTCGTAAAATAGGGATGTCGCCTGGTTTCGTCCAAAAATCAAAACAACGTTTGGGACTTAAGTCTTACAAAAGTAAAAACAGTTCCAAATCGCAACGACAAACAGAACTTGGCAGCAAAATCACGGGCTCGACGTTTGTACTGTGAATATTTGACGAAGTTTTCATACGTTGTTATGGACGATGAAACTTATGTCCTGGAGGATTTCCAGCAGCTTTCAGGACTGGCTTTTTATTCTGCTATGGCCAGAAATGCTACAACTGAGCATTTCAGAACGAAGAAAGCATCGAAATTTCCCAAAAAATACCTTGTGTGGCAATCAATTTGAACGTGTGGCAAAAAGAGTAAATCTTTCGTCACTACAGGCACAATCAACAAGAATATCTATTAGAAAGAGTGTCTGCAGAAGCGATTGCTACCCTTCATCAAAAATCACTAAGAAAAACCTTTGTTTTGGCTCGATTTGGCATCGTGCCTCTATGCTAAAACTGTGATGAAGTGGTACCAAGCAAATCAAGTGAACATTGTACCAAAAACCTCAAACCCGCCAAATTGCCCAGAGCTACGACCAATCGAGAGATATTGGGCTCTGATGAAGCAGAGCTTTCTGGAAAGAAACAAGGAATCAAAGACATCAAACACTTCCAGCAAATTTGGACAAAGACAGGCTTCTATGATTTCTGAAGAGTCTGTACAAACCTAATGGACGGAGTTAAGCGCAAAGTTCGAAAATTTTATGCAAATATCGAATAACTATGTTTTGTCTTCACGAATTGTGAAAACACATCCCATGAATCTGAAATAAACAACTACGACGGAAATATAATCCGGATTATTGCGGATACAGACCTTAAGTTTGCTGGAATGAAAGATATGAAGAGAAAGTGTTGAAAGTACCGTCAGTGTACGGTAGATTGGAGATGGGAAAGAAGTATTGAAAATTGAGCGCAAGGGCATGGGTAAAGTAGTATTCGAACCAAGGACGTAAAAAACAATGAGATTAGAATTTCTTATACCGACATTAAGAATCCAGAAATTAAAGTACAAATATCTCCAGCACTCAAATGACAAGTAAAGTTGTTTTATTTTAACTAAGGTACTCCAATTACCAGCATAATTAGAACGGAGTCTCACCCATCTTTTTCCAACTGTCGGATTAATGATTTCTGACTCACCTTGCTTGTAGAGATCTTATGATTTCTATAATTGACATCATCGGTCGCAGGACGCACGTTCCCCATCGGACGGAAGGCAAAACTTTTTCCCAACAGTTTCTCAAACTCGCTCGAAACTTTCTCCGCCTGCAAGTCTCTTCCCAAAAGCCAGGATTTAAACAACTTCGGGATGAGATTGATGCCTGTGCTTTTCCCCCCTGCAACATCCAACCCGGGGGGCCTTGGTTTGAAAAATCTTGAGGAAACAAGGTGACACTAATTAAATTCTCTTTTGTTTCGCGATGATTCAGTGTCATCGTATGGAAGCACCAACTTTACAGCGAGGGCCCAAGCAAAACACTGCAATCGTCACGTTCCAGATGAGCACGGAACGACGTTGAGTTGAAGCAGAAATTTCGCACCGAGCGAGAAACGAAGTTGGACTTCTTTTCTTTTGGCTCTAGAGGGAAGATTTCATCTCCCGAGAAAGTTGGTAATTATTTTCACCTTTTGCGGGTGCGAATGAAAAAATGGGATGCTTCCAATACAGTTGGAATTCGCTTCGCCCTTTTCGATGGAAAAACTTAAATCCAATCACCTATTCCGACTTTCAATCCATTTCTGGAAATTGAAACGTGAATCCTCTGCCAACTGCTGCATCTCCATCCTTATAAATGAATTCATTCCATTCCGGAGAGTCGTTTTCACACTTTCAAATCCAAATCCAAACACCTCGAGTAGGGAATTGCTCAATTCGGTGCTGCAACACTCTTCTCCGTTTCAAAATCACCATCGGGAGCCCAAATCTTCCTTCTACTTCGAGTTAGGCAAATTGCCTCATACCCTGAAACATGCATTGACAAATCAACCACGTATGGTCTCCTCGTCGGTGAATGGAGCTGAACTAAAGTTTTAGAAAGGTACACCTTCGCATCGTGGCTCGCTCGTCTGGGAGGAAGACCGCACGAAATTGGAGTGGAAAATCTAGGCCATCTAGACAATATCCGAGACGACCTTCCCGAGCTTTCAGCCATCGAATCGAAACCAAATTTGCACGAATGTTTAGAGGAAAGGAAGGAAAAAAAGAGCTTCAGTGTAAGAAACAGTAACTGTCCCAAGTGCGTCATCTTGTTCGGTGTAGGAAAAAAACAAATTCGCCATGCAAGAAATGAGGAACATCAAACCGGCTGCCTTCGAGTAGCATTGTACGGGGGAGATCCGAGAACTAGAGCGAGGGGGGGGCGGAGTCGTCTCGATTTTAGATTTTGTCTTTCTGGAGGTGAGCGCGCATAATATGCATAATTTATGCTGGCTTAAGCACGTTGTGCTCATCACGCATCGAATGAGGTTTTATTTTTGGAGAGCATTGTCTTATTATTCCACAGCCAAGTATGGCGCTGGTTCGAGTCACAATGTATTTTACATTCATTTATTCGCGTCGGAGAGCAATTTGTAATGGCAGCACAGGATCTCCCGAACACGGTGGTGGGTAGTCTAAATCTTTCAATCAATGGAGATGGATTGACTTTGGATGAGGAAATTATGGTTTGAAGGTTGAAATGCTCTGGTTTTTTTTGGTTGCTCATTGAGATTTTATGAGCTATTGTAATCGTTCTTGAATATGAGTAGCAGACTATTGCCAAATCGCTGCTCTTCAGAAGAGACCTAAATTTAGAACTGATTTGGCAAAACCCTGACATCCCTAGCAGTACGCTTGTTGCAAAGCAGTAAAGTTAACTTCAATGTGACTCAATTAGGTCACTATAAAGATGCTGTAACCAATTATAAGTGTTTTGTGTTGCTTGGGATGGCATAACCTTTCTTTTAAATGGTGTTCCTATCAAAATTTGGTCAAACAATCATACAGGAGAAATATTCAGCTAAGCTTCCTTTTCACCGGATGCGAATTGCCGGGTCTTTCGTTAAACACCTGCCATAACGATTTGTACAGTCTCATTGTCCGCAGAACGCCAGTTTGCCTCGAACTGTTTCTCGCTCACAACAGCTTTTTGAGTCTTCTTGGGGTTCCGCTATACGATGGCCCAATATTATTCGATTGGGCGGAGCTCTGGCGTGTTGGGAGTGTGGTACTTCGGATCAAGAAATCACTTATGACACGGCAGTAATAAAGAGACACGTCTTACTCTTCCAGATACACAATTTATTCACCCTCAAACTTACATATATAAAAAATAGCCTACTGCTATTGATAGCTCTCTCCTTTTTCTAGGATTTATGATGATCTTTTTAATAATGATATTTCCTTACATCTATATAATTTAATAACAATAATTTAACTAGAAATAAGAAGAAAAATTAGTATCTTCCATTTAATTCCAACTACCTGTGCTTATCTTCGACAGATACGCGTATTTCTGTCCACAATGTGCAGACTTCTTCAGTGTCTCATTACTGATAACTCGGCTTGACGATGGATTAGTTTACGAGACACTGGAGATCTATCATGATACGCGTACGTCTGATAGCAGGTAAGCAATTGAATATGAAGGCGGATTTAGTTTTCTTCACGAATTTCCTAGCTGGAATGTGCCACTAAACAGCTCAAACAACCTCTAAGATTCAACAATAATTTGCACTTGTCAGGAAATCTTCATTTTGCAAAATTTTGGAAGTATCAACACCAGGCATGAGAGTTTCACATTCTTCCTCGGTAAATCCCGCAAAATCTTTTTCGACACGTCTGAAGTATTCTGGGTTTCAAGGCACCAGATTTATCAGAGGTGTCCAAGGATTTCTGTAGAGATGAGGAGTTCGAGTTACTTCGTAGCTTTTTCAGATGCGCCAGGTTTCTTACGTAGATTCTACCGGAATCAAATCTTTGCAAACTCTGGGATCCGATCGATCTGAAACAGTATATTTTGTGCTCCTAGAATGTGGTCGATAGTTTATTCCAGGCTTAAGATTTCTCCATGAAGTACTGTATCACCTTCCACCAATGTTGCGACTCATTCGCATGACGTGTCTGGTGTCCTCTCTCTCTTTACCTTTTTGTTTGTTTATCAAATCTAGATCACGATAATCAGAGGTTGAAGGTGGGGTTTCAATGTCATCAATAGCTGGTAACTTGGACTTTATTGTCCTTCCGTAGCATAACTCCGTCGGCGTCTTCCCAGTTGTAGAATGTGGAGTTGTGTAGTACATAATCAAATAATCTTTCAAATCTTTTTTCCAATCCCTGCCGAGCCTGTGGCTAATCTGTAACCTCTTCAAAGTGATCTGTTCTGACGCTCCACTAGGCCATTCTCCTGTGTCCAGTACGGTGCAGAATGGATTGAACAACGATTCCGTTATATTTTGCTGTATTCTTCAAATTCTTCACCGATGAACTGCTTGGCATTTTCAAGTGTAATAGTTCTGGACTACTACCTAAACGGGTAAAATTTTACTCAAATCGTTCCAACAGTTTCATGAGCGGTTTATGCGAATCATGATTTCGACTTCTTTGTAACTACCCCACTGAAGTAGTCTATAATTACCAGATACGGTACTCTCCAAGTGAGAGGACCCATAAAGTCAATAGCGATATCAACCCACGGCTTTGTTGGCAATTGTCTGCGGTGCATTGGGACATCCTTCACCTTTTCCACAGAATTCTCTTGTGTCTCGATCCATTGATGGCCACCATGCACGGTCTCGCAGTCGTTTTCCTTAACAGACACCCAGTGCCCTTCGGATTGTGGTACTCCGGATCAAGAAATCACCTTATTTTGACACGGCAGTAATAAAGAGACACGCCTTACTCTTCCAGACACATAATTTGCCTTCTCCCTCAAACTTTACATATATAAACGCATAGCTACACCCTGCTATTGATAGCACGAGGAGGAGGTTCTTGTCGCTTGGGCACCACTTGAACCTTGTTGGCACGGCTTACACAGGCTCTACTGGCATATTTTTTTCCACGTGATGGCAAGATGCCAACTCCGGCCAAAATATAACGAAAAAATTGTGTCGCTTCATGAAAGACAGTAGACGTTTTTGCAGGCACTCGTTCAGATAAATTTCCTGGTTGGCGGTTCCGGTTACAACGTTGCTCTTCAAGCCATAGGTACAGATGGCCTGTCACACCAGATATTTCTTCGCGAACTTTGACATCAACTTTTGATAACGGAAGTGCTAATCTCAAACTCAAAATAGAGGCATGATGTTACATGCACACATCTTCAAAATGAGGGGTGTGCACAATTGTTCAATGCATGATGAAAAAAAATGCGTCAAGTTTGAGTCGACCAAATTTTGATCGAAACACCCTTTACCTGGACAAGACTCTACGCCGTACTAAGCGGCACCGAAGTTGGGCTAAAGTTTAATAGGAGGCCATATACGCTGGGCACTGAATAAAGAATAAAGGCACCGACCACGTCCGTGCAATCAGGTGGGAGCAAGGAAGGAATGTTAGCGTGACCTTTGCTGTTTAGGGATCGTGTTTACCTCTGTATCCCCACAAAGGTCACAGTAAGGAGTTTTTTGTTTGTTTTGTTTGTGTTTTGTTTTGTTATTAGGGTTGGTTCAGAGGATTCACCTTGACAAATGATGTGACCATATTTATGATTCATAATCGTTAGTATACTCATGCCCGCCGAATAATAAATAAAACAATACGAAGCACATCGCAAATAGTGCGCAGTAAAGCATCGAAACGCAACCGTTCACAGTCAATGCTCGAAGCAAACTCTTTTTCGTAAACTTTTTTTTCAATTCACCATTTAAACTTTCACAGACCATTTGACTACTGCAACTTATATCCGTTTCAATTAAGTAGAAGCTACAATCCTCGCCAATCCTGCCAAAACTACAATTTGGGAAGCTGCCAAAAATAAGAGTCCTTAAATGCATTTCGTGCCTTCTGGCAACTCAATGCAGACGTTTTCTAAATTTGGTTGATCGACAAGCAATCAGTGGAGATCAAGATGCTTAGAGGCGGACCGGAAGATTTGATGAGCTACAGTAGCGCTCAAAAGTCATTTGACAAACAGTATTTACGTTATCATTATACTCAATTTAAACTTTTTTCGGAAAATCTGAAAGTAGTGCATGTATGAATAAAAAACAAGGACGGTGGGGTGTATTTCAAAAATTACATCGCATTTCAAAAATAACAAAAATTTCATCGAGTTCAAAAGTGATTTAACAAATGAGAAAAACACAGAAAAGTCAATATATTGCACAAAATGATATCATTTTCAGCAATCGCAGCGTGGTAAAACCTCGTGATTGAATTACAGCCCGACATCTGCGGGGACTCCTGCAGGACCTCTTAAAAAGTCGTCAAATTAGCGTAGTTTTGGGTTTGTACGTCTTTCGAGCTCTTTCCACAAGTGTTCAATGGGATTCAGATCAGAACTTTGATTTGGCCACTCCATAACCTTGATTTTAGCTTTTTTTAAAATATTCCTTCAGCAGATTCGAACGATGCTTTGGGTCGTTTTCCTGTTGGAAAGTCCATTTCTTCGGCATTTTCTTTCGTGCAAATGGTAACATGTGATTTTTCAATATATCTCGATATACCAGTTGGTCCATGATGCCGTTGATACGTACCAATGGACCAACGCCTTTTTAATAGAAACAACCCCATTCCGCCATGCTTAGCAGTTGGAGTAGCAGTCGCTCCAGAGTACTTCTTGAGTCCAATGTTGGTGAGCCAAAGCAAAGGCAACCCTAGCCTTTCTGTTTTTTTTATCAGAAATGAGTGGTTTCTTACTCGGCCGACGGCCATGCAATCCACCATCAGTCAAGCGACGCTTGACGGTTGAATTGTTAATTTTTGTACCGTGGTGCTCGGCCAAATCCTTGTTGATATCCGTAGCAGTTCTTTTAGGATCAGCTTTCGACATCATTGCTATCAAACGATCTTGCCTCTCAGTTGTATCCTTTGGTCGAACTGGCCTCGGGGAACTTCCGACGTAGCCTCTTTTCTTGTTTTTCTCAGTCCAGAAGCTCACTTATCGGTTCTCAAACTCGGTGTTTTAAAATACTTTTGTATTCTGCTGAAATAAACCACCCACACTTGTGAGTGGCCCCAACAGCATCCTTACTGTTGGTTCAAATCGGTCGTCAAACTTGATGTTCTTAACGTATTCCTTTGTTCCATTGAAATAAACTACCCACACTTGTGAGTGGCCCCAACAGCATCCCTACTGTTGGTTTAAATCGGTCGTCAAACTTGATGTTCTTAACGTATTCTTGTATTCCATTGAAATAAACCACCCACACTTGTGAGTGGCCCCAACAGCATCCTACTGTTGGTTTAAATCGGTCCTCAAACTCGGTGTTTTAAAATACTTTTTATTCTGCTGAAATAAACTACCCACACTTGTGAGTGGCCCCAACAGCATCCCTGCTGTTGGTTTAAATCGGTCGTCAAACTTGATGTTCTTAACGTATTCTTGTATTCCATTGAAATAACCACCCACACTTGTGAGTGCCCAATAGCATCCCTACTGTTGGTTTAAATCGGTCCTCAAACTCGGTGTTTTAAAATACTTTTTTATTCTGTTGAAATAAACCACCCACACTTGTGAGTGGCCCCAACAGCATCCCTACTGTTGGTTTAAATCGGTCCTCAAACTCGGTGTTCTTAACATATTCTTCTATTCCATTGAAATAAACCACCACACTTGTGAGTGGCTTAACAGCATCCTTACTGTTGGTTTAAATCGGTCCTCAAACTCGGTGTTTTAAAATACATTTGTATTCTACTGAAATAAACCACCCACACTTGTGAGTGGCCCCAACAGCATCCCTACTGTTGGTTTAAATCGGTCCTCAAACTCGGTGTTTTAAAATACTTTTGTATTCTGCTGAACAAACCACCCACACTTGTGAGTGGCCCCAACAGCATCCTTACTGTTGGTTTAAATCGGTCCTCAAACTCGGTGTTTTAAAATACATTTGTATTCTACTGAAATAAACCACCCACACTTGTGAGTAGCCCCAACAGCATCCTTACTGTTGGTTTAAATCGGTCGTCAAACTCGGTGTTTTAAAATACTTTTGTATTCTGCTGAACAAACCATTCACACTTGTGAGTGGCCCCAACAGCATCCTTACTGTTGGTTTAAATCGATCCTCAAACTCGATGTTCTAAGCGTATTCTTGTATCTCTATTGAATAAACCACCCACACTTGTGAGTGGCACCAACAGCATCCCTTCTGTTGGTTTAAATCGGTCCTCAAACTCGGTGTTCTTAACGTATTCTTGTATTCCATTGAAATAAACCACCCATACTTGTGAGTAGCCCTAATAGCATCCTTACTGTTGGTTTAAATCGGTCCTCAAACTAGGTGTTTTAAAATACTTTTGTATTCGGTTGAAATAAAACCACCCACACTTATGTAGTGGCCCCAACAGCATCCTTACTGTTGGTTTAAATCGGTCCTCAAACTCTGTGTTTCAACTTTTTTGTGTATTCTGCTGAAATAAACCACCCACACTTGTGAGTGGCCACAACAGCATCCTTACTGTTGGTTTGAATCGGTCCCCAAACTCGGTGTTTTAAAATGCTTTTGAAGTTTGCTGAATAAACCACTCACACTTGTGAGTGGCCCCAACAGTATCCCTACTGTTGGTTTAAATCGGTCCTCAAGCTCGGTGTTTTAAAATACTTTTGTATTATGCTGAAATAAACCACCCACACATGTGGCCCCAACAGCATCCCTACTGTTGGTTTAAATCGGTACACAAACTCGGTGTTCTTTACGTATTCTTGTATTCCATTGAAATAAACTACCCACACTTGTGAGTAGGCCCCAACGGCATCCTTACTGTTGGTTTAAATCGGTCCTCAAACTCGGTGTTTTAAAATACTTTTGTATTCTGCTGAAATAAACCACCCACACTTGTGAGTGGCCCCAACGGCATCCCTACTGCTGGTTTAAATCGATCCTCAAACTCGATGTTCTTAACGTATTCTTGTATTCCATTGAAATAAACCACCCACACTTGTGAGTGGCCCCAGTAGCATCCTTACTGTTGGTTTAAATCGGTCCTCAAACTCGGTGTTCTTAACGTATTCTTGTATTCCATTGAAATAAACTACCCATACTTGTGAGTGGCCCCAATAGCATCCTCACTGTTGGTTTAAATCGGTTCTCAAACTCGGTGTTTTAAAATACTTTTGTATTCTGCTGAAATAAACCACCCACACTTGTGAGTGGCCCCAACAGCATCCTTACTGTTGGTTCAAATCGGTCTTCAAACTCGGTGTTCTTAACGTATTCCTTTGTTCCATTGAAATAAACTACCCACACTTGTGAGTGGCCCCAACAGCATCCCTGCTGTTGGTTTAAATCGGTCGTCAAACTTGATGTTCTTAACGTATTTTTGTATTCCTAGAAATAAACCACCAATAGCATCCCTACTGTTGGTTTAAATCGGTCCTCAAACTCGGTGTTTTAACATACTTTTTTATTCTGCTGAAATAAACTACCCACACTTGTGAGTGGCCCCAACAGCATCCCTGCTGTTGGTTTAAATCGGTCGTCAGACTTGATGTTCTTAACGTATTCTTGTATTCCATTGAAATAATCCACCAATAGCATCCCTACTGTTGATTTAAATCGGTCCTCAAACTCGGTGTTTTAAAATACTTTTTTATTCTGCTGAAATAAACCACCCACACTTGTGAGTGGCCCCAACAGCATCCCTGCTGTTGGTGTTAATCGGTCGTCAAACTTGATGTTCTTAACGTATTCATGTATTCCATTGAAATAAACCACCCACACTTGTGAGTGGCCCCAAAAGCATCCCTACTGTTGGTTTAAATCGGTCCTCAAACTCGGTGTTTTAAAATACTTTTGTATTCTGCTGAAATAAACCACCCACACTTGTGTGTGGCCCCAACAGCATCCCTACTATTGGTTTAAATCGGTCGTCAAACTCGATGTTCTTAACATATTCTTCTATTCCATTGAAATAAACCACCCACACTTGTGAGTGGCCCCAACAGCATCCCTACTGTTGGTTTAAATCGGTCGTCAAACTCGATGTTCTTAACATATTCTTCTATTCCATTGAAATAAACCACCCACACTTGTGAGTGGCCCCAACAGCATCCCTGCTGTTGGTTTAAATCAGTCCTCAAACTCGGTGTTTTAAAATACTTTTGTATTCTGCTGAAATAAACCACCCACACTTGTGAGTGGCCCCAACGGCATCCCTACTGTTGGTTTAAATCGGTCCTCAAACTCGATGTTCTTAACGTTTTCTTGTATTCTATTGAAATAAACCACCCACACTTGTGAGTGGCCCCAATAGCATCCTTACTGTTGGTTTAAATCGGTGCCAAAATTTGAATAGCATTAATGTGCATCTCTGTACAGAGAATAAATCGGGAACATAATTAAATATCATATTCGCTGCCGACGTTAACTGAATTCAGCACACCGTTTACCAAAACGGATCCGGCTGCCAACCCAATCATTTTATCCAACATCCTAGTGATTTCTCGTGGAAGTGCAGAGGTGTTCTCGGCTTCCAACAAAGCGAGTATCACGTCAACATATTCCTACCCATTCCCTATTTGACCTGCATTCGGACGAGGCCGGCGCCGGTATTGTCTTAGTTTAAGATCACCAGTTTTTACACATTGAGGATGTATGCTAGTCCCAAGTATCATCCTTTGGTTCTTTGTGTAATAACAGCTGATCTGGCAATAACGAAGTAGCAACCTCGGGCGGTCAATCATGCTCATGCTCATGCTCAGTCCAGAAGCTCACTTATTGACGAGAAATGCAAAAATCCCCTGCAACTTGAGCTTTTGAGCGCCCTTTTTCCAAACATTTCAGCACGCCCTTCCTGAGCGCGAGCGGGTATTCAGATCGTTTGGTTTGATCCATTTTCGCTATTTGAACATTCATTTAGTGAAGTAATAGTGAAATATTATGTTAAACCCTCTGATCCAAACGGAAATGCGCAACCGATTATACCAAACGAATGGAGAACCATAACAAAACAAACAAACGTCAGATCGGTTGGGGTTGGCAGTGTTGCCGTTTTTATTTTTGAAAAAAATTTGATGTCAAATCACTTTTAAGCACTATCTAGTAGGTACCTACCTACCTCTTACCAGGGATGCCAGATATTTTTTTCAAATGTCTGTGATAGACATTTGAAATGTCTGTAAATGTCTATAAAAAGTCCGTATTTTTTTTTATATTAGATTTTTTTTCTAACAAAAATACGTAATAAAAGAGCGGGTTATGTAATTTTTGCTATATGTGTGATTATGTAAAAATTTCGGCATCTATTTTAAGGATTGTCTGCAACCTTACACTATTGCTTCATATTTTTAAAGTGATACTGAAGCTTGAAGCATTCCGCATAGATGACACAGTTTCTATTGTTTTTCCCCCGTGTAACGTTCTTTCGAGTTTTGTATTTTAATATGCTTTTTGTTACTGCAGATTTACTGAAATGAAACATTAAAACTAGGTGTTATTAAAGATGTTTTGTGTGCTACTTGGGCGTTGGATAGCCAACCACGAGAACTTCACATCTCAAAGAAAGTCCAGCACGTTAAAAATGAATGCAAGAAGCGGTATTACGAAAGTCTGTTTTGTAAGGCCAATTCTAAGGAACTTTGGAAAAACGTTAATCAAATTATGGGACGAACAAAAGCGTATTAGTAGAACGATTGTGATTGGGAAACTAGGAGAATTTAAAATTTAACTCTTCATTTGATCACTTTTTAAAAAATAAAAAATTAAAACCTTGAAACACTTTTTTAAATTTTCGCTAGAATTCGCGAGCAAATTCCATTTAATTCCACTATGAGCTTATCTTTTGACAGATAGGCCTATTTCGTCTGCTACTTACAGACTTCTTCAGTGTCGAGTGCTCGACTTGAAGGAAACATCATAGTAGGTCTAGTATTTATAGTAATTTTGTTGGTACCACACTACACAATTACGACGAATCCTACGCAACTTCGGTTTTGAAATAGTTTATACTAGTAAAAACTAATCAACTTAAAACCCTCGTAGGGTCGGCTAAAGACCCCATTAACAGTCTAAACAAATCCGGGGTCTACAAAATAACTTGTGACCATTGCGGCAAAATCTACATTGGACAAACTAAACGTAATCTCAATATTCGATTCAAAGAACACATTGCAGAAGTCACTAAAGCAAACAAAGACACTGACAAAGGGATCATACACCATTTTAAATCAAAAGTAGCTGAACATATATTCAATGAAGAACATTTTTTAAACTTAAATAACATACAAATCTTAAGACATATCACAAACCCCTGAAACTAAATGTAGCGGAAAGCATAGCAATCCACAAACAAAATTCCAAAAATTGCTTAACAAGGATCAAGGAAACGGATATTCGTGGCTGTTTAAATTTATACCTTCACACAAAAACAACTCACTACACAACAACACACCAATTTGACTAACTTCAAACGAAGTAATAATGAATAACCTTGTGGGTATCAAACAACATCTCAGGTATACAGAACAAACACATAAACACACTCAAGAACTTCTCTACCCACCCCTACCTCACATACCGCGGTACCAACAAACTTACTATAAATACTAGACCTACTATGATGTTTCCTTCAAGTCGAGCACTCGACACTGAAGAAGTCTGTAAGTAGCAGACGAAATAGGCCTATCTGTCAAAAGATAAGCTCATAGTGGAATTAAATGGAATTTGCTCGCGAATTCTAGCGAAAATTTAAAAAAGTGTTTCAAGGTTTTAATTTTTTATTTTTTAAAAAGTGATCAAATGAAGTGTTAAATTTTAAATTCTCCTAGTTTCCCAATATCAAATAATGCTAAGAACTTGTTTACAAAAGCATTGAAAAGTAATTTGGAGTCAACAAAAACCTGTATGGACGAGAATAAGTGGAAAAAAAACTTTGAAAAGTGGAAATTATAGACGTAAAGTTAAATTGCATTGTAACTACGATACTTCTAAACTTAACACACATATTGATGATTTGGTTACATAAACAATGACATCTCCATTAGCCAGTCCTACGCCTTCAAATTCGTTCGTAGATACGGAGATGAAAGCTAAAAACAATTCTGGAACCGCTTATAGCCAGGCACAGGCAGCAAAGGCAGCGGTCCAACCATGCAAGATGATACCTTGGTTCAAGACGCAGTACAGGAAATTTTCGCAGTATATTGAATATACAAAATATTACTTTACGCATACTCATACACCCGTTCATTACTTAAACACTAAGTGGTTTTTTTATAGCTCATTATTGCATGCATTATCCTTCTTTATTTAGCTAATACCATCAATAAGAAGAAACAAAAAAAAGAAATTGTTCTTGAAATAAATCGGAAATATACAGTTTATTAATGCAGCATAATAGCATTAGCAGTGCCAAAAACGGGCTATCAAAACTGACAGTTATGTTGAGGTGCATTTATATAGCATTACTAATGCTATTTACGAGCTGTCACTTCTGCACTATATACGCACGTTATTTCGCCTTTTTTAGCATTATATTAGCATTATATCTGAATATAGAGCTTCAAAACATTCAAGTGCTGCTTTATATGCAGATATAATGCTGATATAATGCCACTTTTAGTGCTTAATGGTTACTTGGGTACGCCCCTAATCAAGCAATTCAACGGCAGTTTCAGCATTTATACCTTCGACCATCGTCATAAGCAACTCAGACTTCCGCCGGTTCAACATAGTCCAGGTCTCATGCAGTTGGGCTACTATGGTAGCGAGGCCAACTATACTGTAAGAATTCACGACATCTTCGGTCGAACAGACGGCTGCTGTACATGCCTCATCATCCCCTCCTACGGCCTTAAGCTGAATTAGATTATAAATATTAATAATTGCGTAGTTTATAGCTGCCACCGCACTTCCTTAACAGAGCAATTAGTGGATGTATTGTATTGTGGATGTATTGTAATAAAGTTTTGAAAAGATTGAAGGTTTTGTGCCTGTCCTTAAAAGGAGCTTCACTCCAACGGGTTTTCCTTCACGAAGAGAAATAAATAAAATAAAAAAATCGTTAAACAAAGTCTGCAACAGAAATGAAAAGTCTGCAAATTTACAGACATGTCTGTGAATATGGCATCCCTGCCTCTTACGCGTTTAGCAGATAAACTCCCCCAGCTCAGTTAAACGTCGCACAGTCTAGTTGTTGTCTACTGTTCAACTATTGCCTCATCTTTTCATTTCCCAACTAATATAGCACGATGTATAACAGCTTGTTCAATTAAACATGAGCTTCTTCAGCGCAAAAATGACTTATTCAGCTTTTAATCAACCCATGTTGTTCGTTGCGATGTCTTCAATTTTAAAATGTTTTCAATTTCACCCCTCCTTCCTACGTCCGGGCAAAACTTTGACCTAGTCGTCAAGCCAGCCGTTAACGAAATAGCCATTTTAAACGATTCATTTAATCTCGTACAGATTGCTTATCAAACTTTCCACCCTCCCAAATAAATCGTAACATTCGCATTCAATAGTCCCACAGATGTAGCATCACCATCATCATCATCATCATCATCATCACACAATTGAAATGTGTGAACGATCATCTTTTACTGCAGTCCTTCGGTAGTAAAAATGCGTTCCGAAGCTCAATCCCGAACCTCCATCGTCGTACTCGAAGCTGATTGATTGAAACAATGTGCTAATCCTCGCCTTCCCCTTGCATCCGCTGGCCGTTGGATTTCGGCTCTGATTTTGGGAAGTGGTAAATGCGCCGTTGGTTTTGTGGCCGGTCCAATGCGATATGACTATTTCATGAACTGAACTTCATAACAAACCATGCTTTACCCAACACTGTTGCATGCCGGGAGTCGGTTCCGGCAGGGCTTCGACTCGGGGTTATCGTTAACTTCAAGAGGCAAATGAAAAAGTTTGAATGTTGCCGTTGATGGCCCGGGTTTTGAAACTTGATTCAGATCATCAGATTTCAAGGAACGAGAGTTGCATGTACGAGAAGCGTATTATTCATCCGTTCGTTTCGTTTGGTCAAAATTGCGCTTCATAAATCAAGTGCAATAAAGTTGAGATAGAGCAGAGCAAGTGGATGAAGTTTTGCGGAGATTGGTTGTAAAAGTTTCTATGGCATGGCAGAGTGTTTGTTCGGTGTATGGTTCGAAAAAAAAAACCGAGCCACCAAACTGTTATCGTGCAAGACTGATATCAATATGAGGAGGAGCAGCGTCTATGTGTGTACAGAATAGTTCCGATCGTAAAATTTCCCTCGGAAAAATTTCCATCAAACTCCAAGCATACGTCAAGCAACAAACAACCGAAACGAGCGAAACCTCCCCATGTCGAGAAGTGCAGTCAAAAGTGAATGTTGCTCTCAAATTTTATCTCGCACATGGAAAAACGTTTTTGTTTTCGGGAAACTGGAGCACACACATGCTTGTGTCTAATAAACTTTGAACGGAGATTCATTCTGCTGCTTCTTGGTCTTGGTCTTGTTCCTCGCGCTGTATTCATCCGACACAAAAGAAGATGCAACAAATCAAACACGATGTGCTTTATCTTGTGCCACCCACCCACCCCTGGAGGACCCGACCTCGGGGAAGTCCGTGCCTGCTTTGAAATCCAGCTCGATGTCAGCGAATGGCAAACGAAATGCACGCTGAAAAGCTGACTTTCGAAAAATCTACGAATAAATCATCGCAAGTAGGATATGCACGGTGGCAGAATTTTTAGTTATTCCGTACGAATCGCGAGCTTTTGCTTGGCTGAACTCGCTGCAACAAATAAATTGTCGATCGGAGCCTGCACGGAGTCGCCTTGTTTTGAGGCAAAATTAGAATGTACAATTGCTGACTCATGTAGCGGGCTGTATTGATGTTATTGATTTAGCGTTCCTGATCCGGATGAACCGTGTTTGCTAGCGTAAAGCATGATTGGATGGCTGAAAAATAAAAGGAAGGCATTGTGATTGTTCTCTCATAGAATTAGAATGTAGATGTTACTTAATACAGTGCTCAGCTGGAACTTTATGATGAGTGGGGTAATTTGAAATAGGTCTTGATTGTTCAATGCAACTCGACAAACTAGCTTTCACCAAACTAGCTTTCACCAGCTGGTACTCGGCTGTTTTTGCCAAATGCCAAAAAGTAAGCTTTTACACACACTATAAACCATTACAAAAAAGTGAGTATCTAGAATTTACCAGTCATTGCCACTCAGTGTGAAGTCAAAAGTTCAACCTGATAAACGATCTTTAAAAACAAGAAACTGAGATTTTCGAAAGTGCCATGCTTTGAGAAAAGGATTACAGAGGGAGCCTGTTTTATTCATCCATTCATGTTTTCACATTTTCCCGGCTCCTGATTTATATGATTCACGTAGAATCCTTGACAATTTTGAAAAATAGGAAAATTTTATTTATGTTAGGTCTTATCGTGATTCTTACCAAATGTTAATCCTTACAGGAAATATTACAGCGTTTTTTGATAAAAAAAAAAGTTATATAAGAATTATTATTTACCGTCCGGTGGGGTGACAATGGGTTACTGCTTTTTCTATGTGGTGAAAATCATTCTTTTACTGTGAAAACACATATTTACAAGGCATTTAGAATCATAACTTAGTCTACCAAAGTCTATGCTAGCCATGTGGTCGATGACCCATCGTTACCCCCAACAAGGATGTAGAATTACAGAATTCTTATTTATGGTAAGTGGCTCTAATTATTCGAATTGGTATAAACGCCCTGCCAGTATCAAGGTCCTCCCTCAGCTCAGTCGGTAAAGGCGCAGCTACAAAGCAACACCATGCTGGTGGTGACTTGGTTCGATTCCCGGTCTGGTTTGGGAATTTTTCATTAAGAAAAATTGCTCGACTCCCTGGCTTCAGGATATGATTGTACATTGTATCGTTTGCATTTAAAAAAATGGACAAAAACTGCCAATTTTTCATGGGTTTACCTTCACCTGCACTGATAAAACTACCCATGCAGCATCAATCATAGTAACCCATGAGTCAGCAGACAAAATTTGACAGCTCTATCAGTCGAACTCTAACCGTGGCAAAAACAGTGCATCAACTCCGTTCAGAAGTGTGCGCGTTCAAAGAACGGCAACCCGCCGCGTCGAAAACGGACATCGTGTGGCTCTTTATGGACGTCGGATACGCCCGTTTCGGTATCTACAACATCTTGGCACTATTAGACAACAATCAGAGCATCGAAAGAAAGCCCGGTTCCGGACGGCCAACGACCCTGAGCGACAAGAAGCTCCAAATGATGCTGAAGAGGAAGACCAAGGGAAATGTGGCTACATCGCTGCGTGCGCTTGGCCAAACAGCGAAAAAGTACCTGGTGAACATGAACATACTTGTCAGGAACCGGAAGTCACGTCCACTGGTTTAGGAACTGCAGGTAATGACGCAGTGGCCTCGGCTGAATAAGATGGTCAACTCGATTTTCCCGGCAAATCGCGACGTGGATGGCAACGACTGGCAGGGCACTTCTTATTTTACTTCCCCACGAAGGAAGTGAGCACCGAGGCAAAGTTCTATTTCACACACCAAGTTTACCAAGAAGGTGCTGTTGTGGCTGATAATCAGCGAGAAGGTATGTCAAAGCCGCTCTTCTTTCGCTGCCGGGCTGGCCGTGAATGGGGACATTTATAGTACGAAATGCCTGCCGGAAGTTGCCTCGTTCATCAAGAAATACCATAAGGGCGAAGACGCGGTGTTCTGGCCGGATGCGGCGTCGGAGCAATCGTTGGAGGAGATGGAGCGGCTGAATATCGTGGTGTACTCAAGTCGGCAAACCCGCCCAACGGCCCCCAGCTGCGTCCCATCGAGAATTTCTGGGCCAACCTGAAGCGAAAGATCTACTCCAACAATGAAAACAAAGAAAGAACTCAAAAACATGCCTACACGCATGTTTTCGTCCGCTATGGTGAATGTTCCAGTTAACTGCCGGAAGGCCGCTCGCAAGGGCGTAGAATTTTTGCAAGAAGCTAGATAATTACCTTCCATGGGAGATTTATCAAAAGCAATTATCTGTCTTAGCTTTTTTTTATCACCATCCTAAAAAAGTCCATTTTTTTTAATGCATACGTTTTCTCATAGTGACTGTTGATCTTCTAGGATATTCATTAAGTATGTTTGAATGCATAGCAGAACTTTGTATAGCGGATAAAACTACTGTTACAACTACATATTAAGTTATGAACTCCAGGACAGTTTGGATGACAAAGATTATCTCAACATTATCTCATAATGTCTGCTGGTCTTCCAGAACATTTATTAAATATGATTGAAAACATACCGTAAGTTTGTATAGCGGTTAAACGATAGCCTCAACTTTGGATCTTAAGTTATGAACTCCAAGGCAGTGTAGACAGCATTTCAACATCTAGCACATGAATCCTGGAGAGTGAGAGTTTTTTAAAGGAATACCTGTAACTAAAAAATGGTAAAAAAGGTTAGTAGTTTCCATTTAATTCCAACTACCTTTACTGCTTATCTTGACAGATTCGCGTATTTCGTTTACAATGTGCAGACTTCTTCAATGTCGTGAAATTCTTTCTTCTCATTTTCTTATTATTTAGCACAGTTCAAAAAAGTATTTCCTGCCATTTTCAACCATTTCTCTGTTAGGGTAGAAGGACTAGTCTTCACCCCCTCCCCAATTTTTGCACTCCCTTATGAAACATACATTGATTATTTCAAATAATGATCGATTCTACTTATAAATTTTGCTAGACAGAAAAGAAACAACTCAGAATATCAAAGGTCAGATACATTGAAAAAATCAATTTCAGATTAATTTTTTTTACAGCCGTACACATGAAGAGCTTTTTTCTCTATGCAATGAAAATCAAGCTGATTATTGAACGCTATGAAAAACATTTATATATTGTATTTCTTATTAATTTGTTTTGTGGAGTTTATTAGAAACATTTAAAACTATCAAAATTGTTGATATACGCAGTAACTGAAGTTATTTTGATTGATTTTTAGTGATTTGAAGAAGAGGTGAAAATTAGAATACATATTTATACGTTTCTAAACTTTCGCCCCTGGCGAAAACCCATATTGAGTTCTTTTGGTCCAGTGTGTTTTAATTTTCGCCTCATTGTCGAAGCTGTCAAAAATCAAAACAAGTGCTGAGAGAAAACTCACCAAAATAGATTTTGCTGCTGCTTTACTGACGTTTATCGTTGCAGTAATGAATATTCAAGTAAGTTTCTATATTTTTACGGTTGGGTTTTTGCTAAACAAGTGATTTATCATGTATTTTATATCAGGAACCAAAAAGTATGGAGAAAATTACACAACACAGAAACTCTACGCCGCCGTTTTCGAAGATCAAAAGCCGTGAAATGAGCAACAAGAAGGCCTCAAAGCAATATGAACTCCCTGTTCCACCATTCATCCCACGTCTTACGATAGAAGAACCAGGAACACATCCAGTAGCTGGCTGCGAAACAGTGTTGACACTGGAGGAGGAAAAAAAGATTGAGGAGTGGATTTTAGAAATGCAAGCAAGAGAATTTCCGATTACGAAAGAGTGGCTTCTGGATACCGTTCAGCAAATTTCTTGGATGCAAATCCTCGGGAGAATCCATTTGCAAGTAACAGACCGGGTCGTATGCATCTAGATTCTCAAAGTACTCTTGTAAAAGCTGAAGTGTTTGCTCATTTTAGGACAAGCTTGGTTACAGCTGTTCCTGAAACGACATACAAAAATCACCCTCAGAACTCCAGAGTTCGTGACCAACGCTAGCGCGAAAGTTTCGGCCTCAGACATAATAGGGTGGTTCAACAAAATCGAAGCCTTTTTGGAAGAGTGGAATCTGCTCCACATTCTGTGGATCTCAACCAGATCAAAAATGGTGATGGGACGTCGTTCGAGTTGAATCCGAAGAACAAGACGGTG
This sequence comes from Aedes japonicus, assembly GCA_034211315.2. Taxonomy (NCBI): domain Eukaryota; kingdom Metazoa; phylum Arthropoda; class Insecta; order Diptera; family Culicidae; genus Aedes; species Aedes japonicus. The sequence goes on from JASCZW010008486.1 coordinate 23,285, forward strand.
TTTGCATTACGGGGAAGCCGTAATGTATACGATATTGAAAGGATTTTCAGCAAACTAAATATCACCACCATGTATAAAACAATTCCAAAGTCGGTGGCTGAGTCTGTTCCTAAGAAATGGGGAATCGCGAAATCCGATAGGATGGATGGTTCACGGATGCTTCCGTTATTACATAAGGAACGTTCTTAACCCACATCTCGAGCAGAATAACATAAAGTTTTTCGATTTTTGAGTTTTTTGGTCGATGGACATATTAGTCACATTAATATCGAGACATCTATAATGTGCCGTGCAATGAGTATCATACTGATCGCCTTGTATCCCAATGTTACCGGCAGCCGGCAGATGTCACTGCGTTCAAACCGCTGAAGAATGGATGGACAAAATCTGTCGAACGATTGCGACGTGATAATTCTCATGCTGTGGTTACCACTCACCCTTTCGCACCAGTCCTTCAAGATTGCTTGCGCGAGTGTTTGACAGTGAAAACCATAGAGAACGGTTTCAGAGCTTCCGGACTGTTTCCTTGGGATTACAATGCTATCAACTTCGATGAGTGCTTGGGAAAATCTACAGATCCATCGGTACCCATTGATGCAGATTCAGAAATGCAAGAAGTAAGCGAATCTGAGATGGAGCTTCAGGAAGCCAAAGGCACACTTAAATGGTGTGCTGAATATATTGGCAACGCAAGAATTAAAAAATTCATAGGGTGATCCCGCAGTGCTTTGAAAACTGCAACGTTAAAAGGAGTTTCTGAATGTGGTTCTGAATATAAATCGAAGCGATACCATGTTCTCACGTCTGATGAATTCATCGAAGAATTTCAACGAAAGGCAGATGAGAAAAATCGTTTGGAAGAGGAGAAGAAAAGCGAAAAATTGCTAGAGATGAGCGCAAGGTAGCTCTCGAGCTAGCGAAACAGGAAAAGACAAAACTATAATTAACGAAAACAGAACAGCGAAAGCAGAAGGAAAATCAAGAAAATGCACCGAAAAAGAAACTCAAAATCAAACGGATCATGATTTGAATTGACGAAGGTACTATTGACCTGAAATCGAAACAAAGAGAGAAATTGCAAATAAAGGACATAAGGCTGCCCTACAGAAAGAGCCAAAGGAAACATGAACCTAAACGTCTGTGCAAAATAAGAGATATAAAGAAAAGTGGCCAAAACGGAAATGAAGTAATAAAATTGGTTAAATGAATTTTATAAAAATGCAAATTTCAATAAAAAGTACTCCGCTAAAATAATTTCTTTTTTACTAGTCACTCCATGTGGTATTTCAGATATAGATATATAACCTTCTGGAATGAAGAGCATTTGTTAATTTTGATTATTATTTGATATAATGTAATAAAATAATTATACCGGCCGGATCACCAAACTGAAGCAATTAAAATTTTATTAATTATTTTATTACTTCTTCCATAATATTATATTTATGATATGCAATTAATAATGATGAACAGCTGTGTTCCTCTGAACCGCTCAAATAGTAGTTGATGATCGTGTACTGAAATGTTAAGGTCATATTACGCCATTTAATGGAAAATATAATGAAGGAATTAAAGGTTGAGTGGTCGAGAGAGTCGTCAACATTTCTATTAATGAAAATATGCTAGAGCTTGTAAAAAACATGCATCATATAATAACACATACTAGTATCTACACATCTATATATACATCCATTGCTACTTTCGAGAAGGCCACTCCGACGGTGCTAGATACAGCTGAAAATTGATCCCCATTCTTACTGCTGCTTCTACCAGAAGATGATCATCCTATAACCGCAAGACCTCCTCTCCTAAACTGTATGGTACCTGAGAGAAATTTACCTTTCTGGCGTAATACATGTAATGAAATATACAGAATTAGGCTATGAATAAACAATGTCCTATAAGATAAAATATATAGTGAGGGTATATTGTAATATGAATTGAAAATTACATGTGTGCCGACTGCTGTTTTGTTGCAATTGTAGACAAACTTATGCATCCATTATGAACCAGAAAATTTAGGCAATGTATGACCGCCATGAAAAAAAAGAATTTTAAATTTTAAATTATTTTGTAATACCTGACGACCTGGAAGACCTGAAAGATATGAGAATGGAAAATTATGATATGATGTACCGGTCGCACCCCTCACTTCGCTATTGTCGGATTGACAACATTGCCCAGGCTACGCCAACCAGCGTCTCCATGTTTCAGCTGGCAGTCTTTTGTGATCATATGACTCGTGGAGGCGTGAGGTAGGAACTTGTGAGACCAGAGGTCGGTCGCACCCTCCTGCCAAGTTGTCAACTCATCATTTGAAGTCATGATTAAATACGTAATAATATAATATTATGGTTTTATATACAATTGAATGCTTTATTGATATTTATACCTCAATGAATAACAAGATGACCTTCACATTCCAGAGATACAGTCACCCATCAGTGATACAAAGTGGTACGAAGCTGCATATTATTATTACTGCCTTAATATTATTATTTCAGCAGGTTAATTAATTTAGTTTAACATGGTTATCATAGGCTCGTGAACTCCAACTATTACATAATTTAACTAAATATCCTTATATAATTTTTGCTCTACTATATAATCATATATAACATATTATTATTACATTACATCTATATTTATATAAATATAATAAATACTGGGTTGGGAGGGAGCACCAGGGTATCATTCAAGCTGAAACTGGACGATGGTTTGATTGACTGCCTGAGTCTAGGAGGGAACAAACAGTATCATTTCTTATCCTACCGATTCGAGTGTGGTGCTGCAGAGTTCTACTCCAACAGTTTCAGGGAGAGTGACGCGCCCTTCTTAACAAGCCATCCTGTAGAAAGCTTAATGAGTATTGCGAATTGTGTTATTCGATTTGTTGGATCATATCGTTGGAAGGAGATTCTTAATTTCCCGTGGATTTCGTGTAAGTGTCTCTGCTTACGGGTCCACCCCTCCGTTTTTGGCCCTTCATACAGCGATAGTGCGAATTCAGATCGGTGGCCTAATTTGATCTTGCTGTTAAGTGGAGCTGCATCCAAGCCAAGGGCTAGAGGGGATGGTGGCTACCATACATACATACATACATACATACTCCATGTGGTATTTCAGATGTTTTGTGTTTGTATGTCTTTGCTTGCTATGAATCTGATAAACGATTGTTTCATTTTACACAGGTAATAAATTATTCGTAAATTGTTAAAGCACCTTTATACATTTTGAATAGGAAAATTTGCATTTTTTGTTCTCATTTATCTCTAACAACGTCTACTCTCCTTTAAAAGCATTAAGTCATTTATGGATAGTACCTCATCTGTAGTATTCAGTCTTTCAATAGATTTCAAAAATAAATTAATATTAATGTGTGATTTAAAAAGGTGGGGCGAAATTTAGCGCAAAGGGGGGTGGCGAAAATTAAATTTAGGGGGAACAAAAATTAAAACATAGTGTGATTCAGAATATCATTATTTTTTCAGATTTTATTGGTGTTTTCAGTCAATATTCACTATGGATATTTAAAACTAATACATTTAGAAGGCATCTATGCTAAAAAATAGTTGTGATAGGGAAAACCTGTAAATATAATCAAGATTTTCGAGAAAAAAATGGTGGGGGGGGGGGGGGCTTGCTTTAATAATAAAAATTGGAAAAATAAGGCCTAAAAGGTTTAAACTACACGTTTTCGTCCTTTGAAAACAAAAACTCGATTTCAACTGCGGTGGAAACCATGTTGAGGAAAAAATTGAATTTTGGAATAACGAACCGTGAGAAACTATCAAAGCAACGGAGCACGGAACGAACGTACTTCACCGTTCGGATGTGCACTGAGTAAATGTACATTACTGGTTAGCACATTGCTTTCTTTAGCGAACTTGTGCTAGTGGCTAAACTCTTCCGTAATTCTTATAAGTTCGGAATTCACCCGCTACGTGGCGTTAATGTACATATCAGTTTCAAGAATTTTAATTCTTTATCTTTGAAATGGCAATACCTGAGGTGCTTGCTCTTGATAGAAAAAGAAGAATGAATGCTGTGAACACCACGTGACAATGAAATGAGCAACGAGCTGTATTCAAATATTGATGCGTTCATACGTATTTCTAATCAATGGTGGACAAATTTACAATGAAGTGTGCTCTCGACTATGGTAGAAATTTGACTTAGTGATGTTCGTGAGAATCATAACTGTTAAGAGAACTATCACATCTGGATCCGTTGTCGTTCGGTAAGAGACCTAGGGGATGATTTCGAACACTTAGATACCAGACATGCTGCCTGCAGTAGACTAAGTCGACCCTGGCCAGCGTCCTGGGAAGGAATGTTAGTCCAACACATACTTAAGAGTGATGCAGAGAACTCTACGACCCCTGATATGTGTCACAGGTAATGGAGTGTTATTAAGGAAAGGATTATCCCTTGGATACGCTCGGCAAGCGTTACGGGTGATCAAAAATGTTGAATATCGAACACCTACGATACAAAGTGCACCATCGTCGGGGATTTTCTGAAAAAATAATGTAAATAGAAACAATAGCAACGGCAATGAACATAAGTATAACAAATAACAAGTAACGTGCGAAGCAATGGTTTAAGTTTCATGTGATCAGATAAATACCTAATATATAGCATGAAATGGGAAGTAATAGGAAAAACATTAGAAATGCATGGTTTCAGAGTTAAAACGATTGGACCTACAACAATATATATAAACAATATACATTAGAATATAATACAAAAATGATGAAAATGACAGTAGTCATACAAATTGTAAACTCAGTAACGTTCAGTAACAACATCAATACCACACGGAGTGGGTTACGTGGGCTAAAAATTACAAAGATGCATACATGCGCAACCGAAAGAGGTTAAGTAACTGATGTACAAAAAATACTTCCCAAAAGTTCGAAAAAAAAATCACAAATTGAACTTCCCTAAAACTCAAATATCTTATTAGATGCTCAGGATACTTCTAAGAAATTCAGGAATTTTGCAGAAGTTTTGTGATTCTTCCTGATGTTTAGGGAAAATCTTAGAACATCAGGGAATTTCAGCGAAAATCAGGGGTCATCTCCTAAAAATTCTGGGTATTTTCCAGAAATTCAGGGAATTTTCCATAAATTCAGGGAACTTCACATAAATTCAGGGAGCTTCCGAAAAATTTTGTATTCTTACCATATGTTCAGGCAACTATTAAGAAATTCAGGGAGCTTCCCAGAAGCTCAGAAAATATGATTTTTCTGGGTATTTCTCAAAAGTTCATAGAACTACCCAAGATATTCAGGGAACTTTCCAGAGTTTCATGGAACTTCACAAAGTTCAGGAAACTTCACAAAGTTCAGGGAACATTCCAGAAAATAAAAAAAACATCAACATGAAGTTTACGAGTCTTCCTAGAAGTTCAGCAATCTCCTTAGAAGTTCATGAAACTTTCCAGGAGTGTAGGGAACCTCCCTGAAATTCAGGGAACTTGTAGTAGTTCCTTGAAGTTCAGCTGGAAAACTTCCCTGAATATCAGCAAACGTCCACAAAGATCAGGGAACTTCCTTGAAGATTAAGAAACTTTCCAAATGCTCAGCGGACATGTCAGATGTTCAGAGAATGTTCCATAAATTCAGAGAACTGCCCAGCAATTCAGAGACCTTCTCAAAATTTCAAAGTACTTCCCAAATGCTAAGGGTAATTCCCAGAAATCAAGGAAATCTCTCGGAAGTCGTGGGATCTTCCAAGAATTTCAGATAACCTCCCCAAAGGTCAGAGAATTTACGAGAACTTCAGAAAACGTCCCAGAAATAAGGTATTTTCAGCATTCTCAAAAGTTTAGAAACATTCCGAGATTTTTTTTCATAAGTTTAGGGAGCTTTTTAGAGGTTCAGAGATCTTTCCAGAAACGCGAGAAGCCTTAGTTCAGGGAACATCCAAGAAACTACAGGTTCTTAAATTTCAAAAAGAACATAAACTTCTCACTACTCAATAATTTTCCGAACCGAACCAAAACTAGAATAAAAAAATCATCTACGGCCTTTACTTGAAAAAAATGCACCAGACGACAAAAGTGTTCGCCAAAAATTTATTTTAATTCAAATTTTCTTGAAGCCGCTTTTAAAACGCATCTAAATGAACCAAAAAATCTAAAACTTTAAATTTAAGTCCTTAAATATTTGCGAGTGTAAATTTCAAAATATCAAGAAAAGGGACTCGGATGAAATTTTAAAGCGAAGCCAAAAAACTCTGATAAAATTAAAAAGCTGGTCTTTTGTAAAAATTGAAGCTCAATAGCAAGTATATTTAGCAATACCTCAGATGGACGCACTGCGTCGAACCGTCCTTAAAATTCCTAGTATTACAGTTCGCAAATTTTCCCACCAAACCGGCACAAATTTCATTCATAGGTGGCGTTTTTTCCGACGTAATCAAGCTTCAACCACGGGAATTGCACCTCGGCCTGCCCATGATCCCGTACCCATCATGGTGTCAAAACTCCGATGTCATGCACCGAAATCCCGACTTTTGCCTATTGCCCAACTGCCCAACCGCATCCCTAATAGGACGATAATGAATTCCATTCGGTAGCACTTTTCCATCGAAAATCGGTTGACCAGCTGGTCCGGGCTGGAAATGCTGAAATGAGCTATGCATGTTTCTGTCTGGTGGGAAGCAGTGCGATGGCCAAATTGCGGCTCTCAAATGTGGCCATCGGTTTCGGTTTCTGGACGGACAAAACATCCACTACTGCGGTGCACTGCGGAGCGGGGCGATCTATTGTGTAAAAGCGACGTGCGAAAAGTTCATCTCTTTAATGAGTTCGCCCGATGCCTTTGCGCTGGAAATGCAGTCTGCCGCTTTGGCCGGCCAGAATGCAGCAGTGGTGGGACTCGCAATGACAGTAATTTCTCCAACTGGAAAATGCACAACTCTCCGTAGTTTGTGGCGAGCTGGTTATTCCAGTTGAATCCGGAAACCCGGCTGCTTTGTTTTCGCGCTACGGTCCTGCGGAGTTTAACCGAAGAGTTTCTCCTGCCGCCAGCAATCGGGAAAGTTCCTCCCGGTAGCGCAGGAAACCTGTAACAGATTCGAGCAGCATAAGAAACAATTCCAAACTCCCGATTGTAACAACACAGCTCCTCGATACTCAGATTTACAGCGGTAAGCAAAAACGAAACCATTTTCCGGATTTAATTACTTTACGAAGCAATTTATGTTTCAATGGGCTGTTCGATTTGTCTCCGCCAGCAGCATCCTGTGTTGGGTGGAGGACCGCAGCAGCGGCAGCAGCAGAGGCAGCGCAACTTTTCACGCGGCTGTTTAAACAATTCGGTTCGAGTATGTGTGTATGTGGGAAATTTTTCGGTTAGTTGTGGAGGTTGTGGGGGGCTTCGCGACCGCCCAGGAATTTGGCAAAGAGCTTCCGTTGCTGCCGGCAGGATGAAGTGGTTAAAGTTGATCCGGACTGTGCATGCCCGAGGAAGGGGGGGTAGTGATGGGAAGTCGGTTTTGCTCTCACAACCGAAACAGAGAAATAAATGGCATGGCGGCAGATGGTCCCTATGGCCATTAAATTGGCATATTAAATAAACAAAAACAGCGCTGCTCGAGTGGCGACGAAGATGTTGACGACAGAAGAAGAAAAATGAACTCGACCACGGCTGGATGGGTTATGAGCAGATAGTTCACGTGTGGACAGCTTATCATATGGAATTGGTATATGTAATGACGGGCGACGGGTGTGGAGACGAAGCCATTCCGGTTCATTGCGGTTGCTTTTCCTTGTGGGAGGAAAAAGGGAAGCCAGCTAAAAGGTCGAAAGGGTTGCAACCGTTTTGAATCGATTACTAGGAGTGCGTTCAATGGGAAACTGGTGGTCGCCTGTTGTTTATTGACCGTGACTTTGAGGGTTGCTTGTGGGCACTATTTTAATGGAATACTTCTCGTTTGGGATTCGGTACTTCCAGAGGGCTACAGACTCGGGAAAATCGGGAAATGCGGTAAAAATGCGGGAATCCAAAATCATCGGGAAATATGCGGGCAAAAGTCGGGAAGGAATAAATGCATACGGAAATTTTGGGAAGTTCAACCGTATTGTCAACTTGGAAGACGTTTTCAAGTGGCTTCTTCTTATCTCCGATCCCGTAATCTAATTTATCAACAGACGTACAACTAGTGGTGAGAAACAGTTTGATTTTACCTGAAGAAGCTCGAAACTTAATAAAAATTAACTAATATTCTATTAAGCTGTTTTTCTATGAAAACACGTGGTAATTGTCATATACTAAACAGAGATAGCCATGATTTCTGTGTGTTTTGATCCTATTTGAGCTCCAGATGTATGTTTTATTGAAAACTGTATGTTACAGAAAGTAGCTTTAAAAAAGAAAGAAAAATATCATCTCTCCCAAATTTTCCATAAACGTACTCTAAGGTGCGTTAAAACAAGTCATGGTATGCCATATTTTTTTCAGGTGCTCCATTTGATATTGTAAGGCCTAGAGAATGGCGTAAATTTAACTGAAAATTTACTATAAAATGAAAACAAGAAGAAATACAACTATGGTGTATTCAGCAAAATTGTAGCAAATGTCTAAACGAACAACTTTGTAGAACACAGCAAGCTGGTAAAAGTTAAAAACGAGTGACTTTTAGTCGAAAATCGATTATTTACTAAAATTCGGAATTATCGCAGTAGGCTTTGAAACTAGACAAAAAATATGTTCTACAAAGTATTTCATAATAATTATTTCTACAACTTTGCTGAAGAGATCATCTCACGATATGACTCATAAAAAGTTAGAGTATTACGCCACTCTTGGCGTTTAATGCAAGAAAAAATAATTTCATACAAGTCTGTAGTACAACAAGTTTTCGACAAGTTCTCGAAGTAACTAAAGCTCTAATACCACAAATTTCCATTGTAAACCTCATGTCCGCCTAAAGTAGCTTACTGGACCACTGTACAATGGGAGCATCCAAGTGGAGCGAACGATTCTTGAACATTTCACGCGTGAAATCCTAATAGAATTTGAGGTTTGTGCTCAGAATACTTCGAAGTGATAGGGATTTGATCCCGTTTGTCCTTATGTCCTGATGTTATAACTCGCATCAAGGACATAGCTAAAAAGCGTCTGGAGCTGTGTAGATAAAGACTAATACTCGGATTTTTTTTCAAAAGGGCGAATCTAGCAATGAGAGAATCTCTCCTCTCTCGCTCTCTTTCATTAATTACAGCGCCATTATAAAAATGTTGAGGGTTTATTTGGTACCAGGTGTCAAATATTCTCTTTGTCTACCTAAGAACATAAGATAAACTTGACGAGTGATACACCCGTTATTCTCCTCACTACGCAACAATGATATGTTGTAGCTTTAGTGTATTGCAACAAAACACGAAGAGAACAACAAAATGTTTCATCGATGATGGGAAAGAGACAAGTTGCTGTAGAAAATGTTGTGATTCGGCACATGTTGCAACGATCTTTGTTTTCCTGTAACAGCGACAAAATAACGTTTAATCATTATTACCAATAGCTACAATGCTTTATCAGCAACATGAACAAAAGGGACAATCAGTTGTTGCAGTCAAACAAATTACTGATCTGAGCAATTATAAAATTGGTTGTGGAAAGACTTCCACCTGAAGAAAAATGCCTGTATGAAATCACACACAGAACAAAAGCGAACACTGTCTTCTGGCAAACTTGTTGCAAATTGATTTTTTATCAGGGCAATATAAAAAATAGTGTGTCTTTAACGCCCGGTTTTCAACTCCAGAACATCCTGAACATAAAGCAGTTCAGTACAGAGAATCTACAGTTGTGACTATAGATTTTCCAGATTACACAAAGTTACGATATCTATTTCTACCATGTTTATTTAGCCTTATGGAAGATCAACAAATATAATTAGATAATCTGATGTTCTAGGTTGTCCAAGCTGTCCTGGAGTACAGAACTTAGAATCTACAGTTGTAACTATAGTTTTTTCGGCTATACAAAGTTACGATATGCATTCAACCTTGTTCACTGAATCTTTTGGATGGTCAACAAACATTTTGAGATAAAATGGGATGTTCTAGGTAATCCAAATTGTTCTTGAGTTCATAGCTTAGGCTCTACAGTTGCAACTGTAGCTTTTTAACTATTCAAATAAGCAATATGAAATCAATAAAGTTGATACATCTTTTGAAAGGTCAACCGATACTATGAGATAATTTGGGATGTTCTTGGTCAATCAAGCTGTTCTGGAGTTCAGAACTTAGGATCTTCAACGGTAACGGTTACTTTTTCAGTTATACTAATGTACGATATGTATTCAACTATTTTATTTGTCTTCTGTAAATGTCAATCAGACATAATTAGATAATCTAGGACGTTCTAGGTCATCCAAACAGTCCTGAGCTCCCGCTTTAGCATCAACAGTTGTAACCAAGTTCCATGGTTATTCAAATTTACGATTCAACCATATTCAAGGGATCATCTAGAGAGGATCCACCAACATTATGATGAAATCTGGGATGTTCTGGGGCATACCAAGCTGTCTATTAGCTCATCACACTTAGCATTCCGGTACAAAATTACCGGAGCTTGTCACCTTCTACCAAAGTCCGTTCGATCAGTTACCGGAACTGTTCAGCTATTGAAAGTTCGGTAAAAAGCTACCGAACACTGTAAAATAATCTGAGTGTGTAGATTAGGATCTACCACTGTAGAAACTGAAGCTTTTCAGATGTACAAATGTACGATACGAGTTCAACTATGTCTATTGGATCCCGAGAAAGGGCAATCAGCATTATGAGATAAGCTGGGATATTCCTAAGTCATCCAACCTGTCCTGGAGTGCTGAACATAGGATCTATAATTGTAACTATACCTTTTACGGCTACACATAGTTATGCTACGTTTTCAAACATGTTTATTGAGTCTTCTGGATGATCAGCAGACATTATGAGATGATCTGGGATGTTCCTTATCAGCCATTTAGTTCTGGAGCTCAAAGATTAGGAGCTGAAATATTAACTGTAGCTTTTTAGGTTATACAAATATACGATATGTATTCAGCCATGTTCAGTGGATGTTCTTTTAAGCCAACCGAAATTATTGAATAATCAATCCTCACAGAATATTTTTTGGTACATTATAGAGATGAATCACTCAAGTTGGTTGTTTGTTATAACCTTCAAATATGCATCTTGAAATTGATAAATTCTGATTGGATATGTCGAACAAAAAAGATGATTCCCGATAGGTTCTTGGTTCCGATTTGGCTGAACTAATTGTAACTGTATTTTTTTTAGAACTTAGAATGACCAATATTATCCCAGATTATCACATAATATCTTTTGTCTTTCCAGAAGATTCAATAAACGTGGTTGAACGCAAATCGCAACTTTGTATTGTTAAACTATCTACAAATATAATTGTAGATTCTAGGTTTTGAGCTGAAGAGATACACCAAATTACAGTACATTTACCATCACTGACCCAGATCGCGTCCAGATGTGGCCAATGTTGTTCTGGACAATCTGATTCTCCCTCATTTCTGCTCTTACTTTGGATTTCGTTATGTGATTTGGGGTGTCGGATGATATGCTAACATAGTCTCAAGTAAAGGCTTTTCCCGGATGTAACCTCAGAACATAGCACCAATGAGTTTGAGCAATTGATGCCAGCACTATCTGCACTTATTGATCGAATTTAAATGTTATTAGAGATGTCGCATGGAATGTTTTGGTTCAGATTAAAAACTGTTCATCATCCATAGGGTACCCGCAGCATGCCCGGACAGCGGCCAGCGTTACTTTTGAGCACTCTGTACGACTACCATTCATCTTGTAATCGAATCCTTATGCGATTTGAATGCGCGTTTATGTTGGCTTGAAACATTTTAGATAATATCTTCAAAAAGTAACTTCATACCTACCGGAATTCATTCCGGCTCATATCTCTGAAACCTGTAGACCAGTATTAAAAAACGGTGCGTAATAATAAATTGGACAATAGTACCGTCCATTTGCCGGCGTTTCGTTGGTCTTATTCGGTCAGGTGTATCGAGAAACGGAGTGATCATTATATCATTTTATATTATATATGTATACACCGACGTCGCACGCAAGCGCACATGTTTCCCTATCCAGTCGAGCAATGAGCCGTCAATTGTACATGACAGTCAGCCTTGCGAGCTAGAAACAGGTTGATTTTCCACGCAGATTATTAAAGCATTATTTGCACAACAAGGGCGAAACAGGTTGACATCTAAAACTTGCTGAACTTTGACTCTAGAAACAAGGTACAGATCAAACCACTGAGTGGACGTCAATACGGTTTTCATTTCAAGAACGATGTTGATCTCAACGCGCAGCGTTGGTGGTCAGTAAAAATTCCGCATTTGGTAGTATCTTTGACGGGCGTAACTGTGATCGATTTCGCTTCGAATTCATTACGGCAAATTGAATGATTTTACGGGATAATAACGGTTGAGAAATTCGATAAAAAGATATCAGTTTCAGCAGTTACGCCCATATGATTCGAAGCACGTAAAGGGCTTCAACGCATTGTGTTAGATACGTGTTTCCAGCAATGTTCTGTCGGTTAATGGTGGCGTTCTGAGTATTAGGCCACCCGCTAAACTTTTTGCTTAGACGCTCTTCCACAGCCACCACTTCTTTACCTGTAGTGCGTTTTTACCGGAGCAGTGATTCTATCTTCGAAATCTCCTTCCCCAAATTCAACACATTGTAATTCTCCGGGTGAGAGTTCTTTGATGTAGCGCATACAATTTGTCAAGACAAACGATTTCGGACTGAACTTGCAATTAAGACCAGGCTAAACTAAGATCCCCGTTCTCGGAACGAAATATGTTTCGAACTTTTTCGGAGACATTTTCTTTGTCCTCTTTAACAGATGTAGAATTCATTTTTTATTTTTTTAAACAACACAACGCAACAAAATGCAATTAGGAAATGCCACAAAAAACAGAAATTACTGATCGCTCGAATATTGGAAGAACAGCACTAGCCGGGATTGCCAAAAGCTTTGATGAAACGTTTGCAATAAATAGAGAGATGTCGCTAGAAACGAACCATGGTTGAAAAGATCGCACACTAGCTGTTGCAAATAAAATTATTTTTAGGAATAAGTTAATTATCTCATGATATTAAAACAACATGCATGATATACTTTAGTTCATGTAAACGAAACAAACTGAAATTTATTGCAAATCGTATGTTTTTCATTAAAGCAGTAGGTATCCATCTTCCATCTTTTCCAACTATCCCCTAAAACTCGACAAAATTTTTGAGAGAGAAAGAGGGATAAAACTAAACAATGTCTCTTTTCGGTAGATGCAACATGTGACATTATTGAATTTATTTTTGTTGCATACAAAGCAATATACAAACAACGCCTTGTCTCTTTCCTAAATAACTATCGGATGTTGTAAAACATGAATATCTTGATTCTACTGTAATGCAATTTGTCAATTTGTATTGAGTATGCAACAATGATAAAGATACATTATTTTTTGCCGCAACATTGAAAAGTTAGGACAATGTCTTTACCATTCATGCATTCACGAATTTTGATTCACTGTTTAGTACAGATAGAAACACAACAGTGCTGGCTAGCACACTGTACAAATAGTAGAATGAGAAACGTGAAGCTGAATGGAATATGAATGAAAGAGAAAGTGATCAAAGAGAGTCTCTCAATTTCAGATTCGCCCTAATGAAAAAAAAACCCTAGAATTCAGCGCTGCGTTAAGCATGGCATTGCATATACAGTTACACAATATCGTAGGCGGTGAAGACTTGATTAACTGTTAAGGGAACTATCACATCTGGATCCGTTGTCGTTCGGTAAGAAACCTGGGGGATGATTTCGAACCATCAGATACCAGACATGCTGCCTCCAGTAGACTAAGTCAACCCTGGCCACGTCCTTGCAACTGTAGAGGAGTGGGAGGGAATGTTAGTCCAACACATACTTAAGAGAGATGCAGAGAACTCTACGACCCCTTATATGTGTCACAGGTAATGGAGTGTTATTCAGGAAAGGATTATCCCTTGGATACACTCGGCAAGCGTTACGGGTGATCAAAAATATTGAATATCGAACACCTACGATACGAAGTGCACCATCGTCGGGGATTTCCTGAAAAAATATTATTAATAGAAACAATAGCATCGATAGCATATATAATAGCAATGAATCTTGTTAATATTCATTGTACAACTGAAAAAAAAAGATCGAAGACTCAATCGCCAGTTAAAAAAAGTAACGGGCGAAGCAATGCACAGTGGGAAAAAATGAACCCAAATTCCCAAGTAAAAGAAGACGCTGGTTTTTTAACCAAACCAAATGCCAGAAGTCCAGAGCCAGAGGGAAATGGGCTAATAAATCGATTGCGCCGGTTTCGTGTTGTGTAGAGTACAGAAAGTGGCTCGTTTTACCTCAATTCCTCATAAATTGATGGTTTTTCTCCATTCCTTTTGAGAACTCTCCAAAAACCTTAGAAGTTTCTTGAATTTCTGGGATATTTTCTGAAATTCTGAGAAGTTTTCCGATCTTTGGGGAAGTTCTCTGAAATTCTTGAAAAATCCCAGAACTTTGAAATATCTATGACGATTGGGTGGACATATGCACTTCTCGGAATTTTTAGGAACTAATTGGAAGTTTCAAGATAATCTTGAAGTGAAAAGAGAAGAGGTGGATCTTAAGAGAAGTCCACCAAGAACCATAGAAACAACTTTCTGGAAATAACCGGAACTTTAAGAAGCAATTTTAGTTTCCTAGAAGTTGTTTGGACTTCTGTCGGTACATCTTTAATGATAAATAGTAGAATATCACAAATATTATAACAATTAACGTTTGTAGATTTCCAAAACTTTTGTACATAATGTAAATTGAATTACTGTGTAAGAATTTTTTCGAATCTCCAAGACAGTGATAAGACGGAAATGATTAAATATTTAAAACGTAGATGATTTTATGAGTCTCGTTTAAGTCCGCTAAGAAAAATTATCGGGTGATAGGAAGTTTAAGTTCTTCTTAAAACTTAAATATTGAAAAGTTTTCTGAGCTTCTGAGAAGATCCTGATCATCTAGAAAGCTGCCAAAACTAATGTCAAATCCTTGGAATGTTTCCTAAACTTTTGAGAATGCTTTTAAAACCTAAAAAGTTTCCTGAATTTCTAGGACGTTTATGAAATTTTGAATCTTCGATATTTGAGAAAGTTTTCTGAAATTCTTGGAGAATCCACAGGACTTATGAGAAATTTCCTGAATTTTTTTGAAGGACCCTGAGCATCTGGGAACTTCTTTGAGGAAGTACCCTGATCTTCTGGAAAGTTGTCTGAACGTCCGAGATGATCTTTGAGCTTCAGGAAAGTGTCCTGATCTTTGAGGAAGTTCCTTGATTTTGTGAAGTTTTCACAAGAGATCTGAAAAGTTTTCAGAATTTCTGGGAAGTACCCTGAACTTCAAGCAAGTTACTTGAACTACTACAACACTTATACTTACAGAAGTATAAGTTTCTGGAAAGTTCCCTGAACTTCTGAGAAGTTCTTTGAACTTCTAGGAACATCCGCAATCTTTTGAAAAGCTTTAATAATTTTCGGAAGGTTCTCTTAGTTAATGGGATGTTTTCTAATTTTCTCGAATGTTCCCTGAACTTTTGTTCTGGAAAGTTTGCTGAGTATTATGATTGATTAAATAGTCTTTATTTTAGAGACTTTCAGCCGTTTGCTAAATATTCTGTGCAGTTCTCTGAACATCTTAAAAATACTCAAAAAAAAAACAAATCTGAGACGTTCCTTGAATGTCTGAATAGCTGCCTGAACTACTAGGAAGAACCCTAAACTTCTGCAAAGTTCCTTGATTTTCTGTGAAGTTCCCAGAGTTTCTGTGAATCCCTGAGTTTCTGTGAAATTTCCTGAATTTCTGGTAAATTGTCTGAACTTCCGGGAAGAGCCCCTAACTTTTAGGAAATTCTTTAAATATAAAGACTAATTCAGCGCTGCATTTGCTCAAAAATTGAAAGAACTGATTAGTAGTTCCAAGAAGGAGCTGCACAATTTGACAATATTTTTAGAAAGTGTGTTTATCCTGTCGCATGAAAATACAACGATGAAGCGAGGATTTGAATATAAAGTGTCTGATGGAGAACCAAACAGAAAAGAGTTTGGTAACTAAGAGAACTGTCTACAAACTCTCAACGTCGTTAAAATCAAGAAATACTTGATATATCATTCACGCAACACACGAGCATCATTTTATCCTCGAAAACCTCGAATTACTAATATCTTATAATGTTTATGCTTTTTGAAACTTGAAAGATCAGTGATTTATATAGAGCGATTTTTTAGTGAGACCAAATCAGGTTACGCAATACGCAAGAAGCCCGATTTGCGTCTGTTACCCGTAATTTCACCAAAATGAAAAAAGTCAGAATTTCAGGTTGAACTATTTCTTCTAAAACCAACTAAACCAAATTAATCCTAATGTTCCCAGTCGGGAAAATTAGGCAAAAATGCGGGAAAAATGCGGAAATTTTAAAATTAAGATTGTGTGACCACCCTGTACTTCGCTGGAAGTTTGTTCGCTTAAAGTTTAGCAAAGTATTTTCCCCATCAAATCACCCAACTATTCCGCATTCAACAGAATATCAGTTTCGCAATCCCGGATATGGTCTACCACCGAAAATCCTACCCAGGCTCCTCCCCACCCAAACAAGACGACCGCGTCGGGTTAAAAATTGCACATCGTTGCACCGAGATTCAGCAGGAAAATCTGGACCGCAGCCATCGCAAACAGCTGCAGGGGTTTCATTATTAATTGAGGTTAGTTAGCTCCAGCCATTCAACCCGAGCAGTGGTCCATTGATTTGTGTAACTTTAGAGTACCTCCATCCTCAGCCGGGAAAAAGTTTGTGCGCTGACCTACGAACAACTTCGAGGAAATGTGATTTAAATCATAATACGAACTTGGTTCAACTCGTCCAAGGTTGTGCGGAAACGTTCGTTCGGTTTTCCCGGTCGTTGTTTCGGTAGGATTTGCAATTCTCGAGAAAAATAAAAACCAGACTGACAAAGTGATTTACACAAAAACGCGCTCCGAGGGAGGGCAGAAAATAGCTGGGAATTCGAGGGTCAAGAAAGACACAGACGGACGGAAGGAAGACTGAATGACAAATTGGATGGTAATTTAGTGTGCTGTCCGTCAACAGTGTGTGGGAGGGACTTTGAAAGAACCAGCTAGAATGAGCTCACTCAATCAAGGTTGTGGTTTTTTGTCATGCAAAAAGAGTTGCGAAATGAGATTTTCCGAAATGGGACCTTCAAAGGAAAGGAAATAAACCGAGTAAAGTGATTTCTTGTTGCTGTTCTATGGTTTTCAAGGACTGTAATGGACTGCAATAAAAACTGAGTCCGATGATTCGGACCAGGATGACCCTGATTCTATTTTTTTTTTTTTTAATCAGGACTAACGTCTGCATGGTAACCAAAGATTTCTAACATTGCATGTGAGGCATCATTCTTAGTTTAGAAACAAAATACTGGCAAGGATATACATGTTTGGAACAGCAATTTTTCGTTATATTTTTGTGCCTTTCCATCGTGTTTTTTTCTTCTCGTTAACCTGCACAGGCAAGCTTTTTTTTGTTTCTTACATAAATGAAGCAATTGCATAAAAAAAGGATATACGATCTCTCAGAATTTCATACAAATTGGTAGATTTGTTCCTTATTGAAAAATATGAGATCCGTATCTTTTTCTGCGTTAGGGTGGTTCGAAAAATTTTAGTTTTCAAAAATTCATATATTTTGAATAAATAAGCCAATGTTGTCAACAAACTACACAGATTAAAGGTATTTAAGCATCTGCTTTTAAAAACAAAAATCTATTTTTTAAATAGCGATATTTTGTTTGTATTCCAGATTTTGAGCTAAATTTTCTAAAATTCTATGTTCTTGATATTTGACTGACCATTCATTCCCATTATACAAAGTAATTTGCAAACCATGCGCCACTGTCTGTCTTAAGTGATTTGTATACGTTCATTTAGCTTTCTATTTTTTAAGAGACCCAAACAAACCAAGTGGTCTTATATCTGAGATTTTCAACCACTCTCTTTATGGTTCATTGCACGGAGAAAAATGTATAATTCAATCAATAATATTTCATCTAAAATCAAATATATTTGTGCACTGATTTTTCGATAACCTATGTGCATGATTGTAAAATTATACATTTCAAGTTGATTTAAATAACGTATGCTTGGAAACAACTTTAGTTTAATATGGTTGATTCAACAATACAATTTTGACAGTTGGCTTTCAGTTGCCAGTAAATTCAACTATGATCAACAATAGTTGTAACTAGAAATTAGAAGAAAAATTAGTATCTTCCATTTAATTCCAACTACCTTTGCTTATCTTCGACAGATACGCGTATTTCGTCTACAATGTGCAGACTTCTTCAGTGTCTCGTACTAATAACTCGACTTATTAGTAGTAGTTATTAGTACGAGACACTGAAGAAGTCTGCACATTGTAGACGAAATACGCGTATCTGTCGAAGATAAGCAAAGGTAGTTGGAATTAAATGGAAGATACTAATTCTTCTTCTAATTTCTAGTTACAGGTATTCCACTAAACAGCTCAAACCCTCTAGGATTCAACAATAGTTGGTTTGAATATTCCTGGGCTCAGTTCAATGTTTGGATGAGAAAGCATTTAAACACATTACATAATTAAGTATTGATTGAGGACCGATTTTATGTCAAATGGTAATTGTTCCAATAATAGTACTGTTAGGCTCAACAAAATTACACATTCGAAAATATATCTTCTCATGTAAATTATGTAAGTTAATTGGCTTTGAATCTAATTTTCAGATATTTTAAACAACGCTTATTTCGCTAGACCGCTTAAGTTCGTATGATTGAAAATTATGGTGAAATTGAATGGTTCTTGATACAAAGATCGATTCATTACAAAGAATAATTATTAACGAAAACCTCAATTGCTGGTGGCTATTGAACCAAGTTATCGGTATTTTTTCCAATTTCAAGAATAGACTTTCTACAGCACTGATCCCTAGTTTTTAATACACCGTTGAAAAGGTGGTGCAAATTAATAATTTTAGGTTGATGAACACGTGTTCATTAATTCAGGTGATTTAGGTAATTTCTGGCAACAGTTTTACCAACATAAAGGGCCGACTAACACTTAACAGAAAATCGTGACCATTTTTGGAAATAGGCTTTACTCTTTTTTCAAACTTGAAGGTGATGAGCAGGGTTGCGGCTTATCATTTTTGACTCAGGCATATTCATTTGCCAATAGCTCCTTTCAGAGGGTCGATTTGATAATATGATGTATGATGAACTTGTAGTGCATAAG
Organism: Aedes japonicus; assembly: GCA_034211315.2. NCBI lineage: Eukaryota > Metazoa > Arthropoda > Insecta > Diptera > Culicidae > Aedes > Aedes japonicus. The sequence goes on from JASCZW010008486.1 coordinate 42,689, forward strand.
TTGACCTACAACTTTGTTTAACAGTACATTGCTCTAATTCCTATATCTTCGACATGAGAGCGTATATTCACAGTGATCTTCGCGATGATAATCGCGTGATCTTCACCGCGAATTTCATCGCGAAGATCACTGCGAATATACGCTCTTATTCCTCAGATATAAGAGATAGAGCTATGTATTGATAGACCAAGTTGTAGATCTACTCAAGCACCATAAGTTCATCATACATTATATTTTGAAATTGAGCTTCATGAGAAGAGCTATCGGCAAATGAATATGGATAAGTCAAAAATGATAAGCTGCAACCTTGGTGATGAGTGTTGATTGCAAATGATAAAATCTGTATCAATATCATCACATACTCATGTTTTTCAGTGCATTTGAGTTTTTAGTTTACGTTTTTTTTAATTTTTTCTTGCCTATGAATCATGTATTTTCTGATTTTTTTCTAGATGTTTCACATCATCCAGGAAACATTAAATATTTAATGAAATCAAACTTTGAGTTCCGTTAAACAATAGTCACCGATAATTTCAACGCGTTGGCTTTTGAAAGCTTTCGATGAAGTTGATGAAATCTCTTTTTTGTGACGAAATAGAAACAGGCTTAATATAATGCTTAATTTGCTCAGTTAAGAAATGTATATTACTAACATGATGAAAATAAATAATCTGGAAATATTATAATATATAATTTTAAGTGTATTCTATACAAAAGGTCGGTCAATCTGATCAATTTAAAAAACTTTAAATGATTTCAAAGTTTTTCAAATGATTGCGTAGATTTGGCAACTAACCGGGTGATCTTGAAAAACTAACAAACACATTTTTCCAGTCTTAAATACAAAATGTTTCAAGTAAATTTTTGTTCAATGAATGTGAGGAAATAGAAAACAACATATGATAACTGAATTCGGTATTGATGAGCATGGCAGAAGACGTAACATACCTAAGCAAAATACCTAAGAATTACAAGCAAAATTTATCTCCGGATAACAAAACTTGTTATTTTGCATACCTGGGAATGAAAAGTGTTCCACATCAAATTGCACCATGGAATTGGCGCGGTTAAGAAAAGCAAAGTCGCACATTGCTTTTACGTAAGTACCTGGAAAAACCTCAACTTTCTCATCTGGACTTCGGAAAACAAATCGGAATCATGCAGTTCACAATCAGTCGTGTGATTAAACGATACTACGAAACTCTGAGCATCGATCGGAAGGGAGAAATGTAGTCAGAATGGATGTTTTATTAGGATCTCACGCGTGTCGTGAAAGCGTTTAAGCAGAATCAAAATGCTTTGGTCAGGGATGTGGCCAAAAAAGTAAATCTGTCTAAGTATTTCGTTCGGAGAACCTAGGACCTGGAGGAACTGCATACGTCCAAAGCGCAGAAGGCTCAAACTCATGACGACCGGCAAAATACGGCGTGAAAGTCACAGGCCTGGAAACTGTGCACCCCGATGCTGACGAAACATCATTGTCTCATAATGATGATGAGAATAACGTCCAGGTGGACTTCCACTAGCTTCCGGGGCTACTGTTCTGCACCACCCAGCACAAATTTGATGTTCCGGAGGAAGTAAGGAAGCAGAAACTTTCAAAATTTACGCTATTACGAAGCACGCACTACCGAAGCATCCTATGGAGGTCAAATCTGAGGAAGACATGAAGAAAAAGTTGGTTTCGAAACAGAAGAAGCTCTTCCGGTCATCCAACGAGCAGGTGTCGCGGTACCTTCGGATGGTTCGGTACACAAAATCCCGCTTTGCTCCGAGGTTTTTCAAATTTCTGAAAACAGCACCAGGGCGCTCACCTTTCAAAAACTTTTTTTATCACCACAGCACGAAACTCCTTCATCGCTGGTAAAAGCTAAACACCGAATGAAAACAATCGGACATAACCTAAAAGCGTTTGTATAAACATAGTGCAAAACTACACCAACACATACGTGAAGCATGTTGAGTAGTTGCACGACACCAATTCATGGAAAAAGTGTATGAAAATATATTGGACACGGTGTACTTCCACACCCTTACAAATGTCTGGGACCTTGACCAAAGTCGTAGAATAGAACAATGTTAAGATATTCATCAGCTTACTCTTCGCTTTTTTGATCAGCTGCTTCTCGGATTTGGCCACAAAACTGTTGGAATGCATGAATGCTTTTGACGGCGTTGTGCTAAGTGAACCGATGCCTCTCCCGCATGGCGCTTCCGGATTACTTCCGGCGGGCATTTTGTGCTGCTATTCTGTCCATTCACCGTAAGTTCCGAGGAAAAGAATAGTGGCTTCAACATTCCTTTCGCATTGATGGTCAGCCACAGGAGATCCTCTTTGGAAAATGGTGTGAAAGATATACTTGTCCTCGTCACTTTCTTGAGGGGGTAATAAACAACTGATAGGGATAAGAGTTCTATAGTTGACGACGCATATGTGGCACGAAAAGCACTTTACTTAGCTATGAAAACTGTCTTTTTTTTAAATTTAGACGTTACTTTATAGTATTTCTCGTCAGATCACATAATCTGCCCTTATTGCCCAGAATGAGAATTGGATGAATATAGATCGTAGCAAGCTAATTTTTGAACGTCACGATATCCTTCGTGCGGGTAAATTGAAATGAGTTGAATCCTAGAGGGTTTGAAAAGAGTTGTTGTTTGCCACCCGTTTAGTGTTGAAAAATTGACTAATTACAGATAGTGATAAAATAACTACAAAAGATAATTCAACAGAACAAATTTTTGCCAAATCCTACGTTTATTGAACAGTCTACAGAAATGTGCTGGTGGCCTGTCGCAACCTTAGCCATGGCCGAAGAAAATATGACTGTCTGCATGTGCTTCAGTTCATCCTTGGCCTTGGTGATCAACTGCTCCTCCGTTTTGGCCACGACAATATTTGAGTAGATCCTCCGATTGAGGTTCGCACAAATTTTATCGCTTGCAGCTGGAGTCATTGGGAGGGTTGGTGGCCTTTCAATATAACGTTTATCTGTCTCCTCCAGTGATTTCTTTGCATAATTAGCCGAAGCCAGAGTCAACAAAAAGATCATGTCCTCCTTCGCGTGATACTTCTATCATAAATTACCCGGTCCTCTGCCGGTCGTTTAATCGACTGAAGAGTGTCCAAGAAAAAGAAGAAGATTCCTGAAGTTTGTGGAAGGCGCTAGAGTTTTCGAATCGAGATAGTGTGTTCAACCCTAACATTTCTTCATAATTTTCTATTCCACACATAAAAAACTGAAAGCAACAACACTCCATAAAAATACTACTGTTTATTTACTATTTTTTTGTTTCTTTCCATTTCAGGTACATTTAACATTGGCCAAATTTTCTACAAGACTTTCACTGCGAACTGTGAAGATGTTTACCAATTTGAGCTTCGTTATTAATTTTTGAAAGCTTTAGTAGGTAAGTATTCATTGCATTTATAATGAATCGCAGTTAGTTCCTGCACCTATCACTCTAAGAGGGTTATAGCTGGAAATTCAGAGTCTCAAACAAACGCTGACCAAACGGATTTAGAATGTTGTTGAGACTCTGAATTTCATGTATAACCTCCAATTAACAGTGCAGATAACTGCGATTCATTATAAATACAATGAATACTACTGTAAAACTTTCAAAATTAATAATGAAAACTCAGAATTAAACATCTTCACAATTCATCAGTAATTCTGTAAAATTGTCAATGATTAAATAACACAAATGAAACAAAAAAATGAGATATAAACAGTAATGATGATTGTTACTCATTTTATGTGTGGAATAGAAAATTATGAAGAAATGTTAGTACATATGCGACTCTTCAGTCTTCTTCTTTTCTTGGACTCAGTCGTTAAACTTGAACCAGTATTATGATAGAGTATCGCATGTGAAGAACATGTTTGTTGACTCTGACTCAATATACGAAATCACTGGAGAGACAGACTGTATTGAAGGCCACCAACCTAATACAGCTGACCGTGTGCGGGCTTCAATCGGAGGATCTACTCAAATGTGTCGTATGGAGAGCAATTGATCACCAGGCCAGAGTAAGCATGCAAACAGTCATCAGCTCTTCTAGAGCTGTAAGGTACGACGAATACAGCATTTCTATGAACTTCTTCGTAAACGTAAATTTGGCAAATTTGTTCTGTTGAATATCTTTGTAGTGTATTTATCACTATGCTCAATTAATCAATTTTTCAGGCTAACTCTTTCAAGCCGCAATTCAACTCATTCTGTACCCGCACGAAGAATGTGACGTTCAAAATGGCTTGCTGATATATTAATCAATTCGTGCAGGCAATGATCTGACAAAGTAACAAATTTAGGCAGTTTTCTGGCTAAGTAAAGTGCTTTCGTGCCGCGTCGTCAACTAGCATCACATCAGTTACTGTGCGAAATTGACGAGGGCAAATGTATCTTTCACCATTTCCAAAGGAATCTCCGCAATGACTGACAATCAATGCGAAAGTATTGAAACCCTTGTCCTCGAGCACTGCAGTAGATAGACAGAATAGCGGCACCATCCGCCGATAATCGGAAGCGTAGCACAACGCCGTCAAAAGCCTTCATGCATTCAACATTTTGTAATCAAATCCGGAAACAGCTGATCAAGCAGAAAATAAGCTGACAATATCTTAGCGTGTTCTATTCTGACTGTCAGGTCCCAGACAGGGTGTGGAAACACGCCGTGTCAATATATTTTCATGCAGCACCATGGAGTGGTGTCGTCTACTCCAGCATGCTTCACGTATGTGTTGCCTATGCAAACGCTGTTGATTATTTCATTCGATGTTGCTTTACCAACGATGAAGGAGTTTCTGTATTAATTGATAAAAGTACGAAGGTAATGCGCCTATTTTCAGAAATTTGAAAAACCTCAGATAAGCAGACATAACGCAAGCTGTACCTACTCGTTAACCCGAAGAGCTTTCTTCATGTCAGCTCCTCAGGTGACCTCCATAAGTCTTCAGTAGTGATGCTTCGTAATAGCGTAAATTTGAAGTTTCTGCCTACACTTTCACCGGAACATCAAATTTGTGCTGGGTAGTGAGAGCAATGGCCCCCGGAAAACTAGTGGAAGTCCGCAGATATTCTCATCATCATTATGAGATGATGAACCAGATATCAGTCCTTTCGCATATGCCGGTCATCTGGTTGGCCTTCTGCGCTGGTAATATGCAGTTCGTCTCATTCTCAGACAGCTACTGTACATCGACAAACGTGATATAGCAAACGCGTGACACGCGTGAATCTAATAAACATCCATTCTATTTACGTGCTGTCGTTAATCACGCGACTGGTGTAATTCACGTATTCCGATTTATTTTCGAAGTCAGATGAAGTTGAAGATTTCAGGCTGCTTTACGTAAAGCAATGTGCTGACTCTTTCTTAGCTGCGCTAGTTACTGGTGATAGACACTTTTTCATTCCCGGAAACATGCAAAACATTATCAGATAGAACCTTGTAATTCTTAGATGACAGATGTTACGTCTTCTGCCGCGCTCATCATTCAGTATCCTTCTATTTCTCCGCATTCGATGAACAAAATTTACTTGAAACATTTGTATTTAAGACAAAATGTGTTTATATTGAATTTTCAAGATCGCAGGCCAGTTCTGCAAATCTTTGCAATCATTTGAAAACTTTGAAATCATTTGAGATTTTAAATTGATCAGATTGACAAACCTTTGTATAGAATACGCCTAAAATTATATGATATAATATTTCAGATTATTATTTTCATCGTATTAATGGCTATGCATTTCTTAACTGGTAATTAAGCATTATCAACAAGCCTGTTTCTATTTCGTCACAAAGGAACAAATAACTAAATCAGCTTTCAAAAGCCAACATATGAACTATTTGGCAAGGACTCAAGTTTGATTTCATTAAATATTTAATGTTTCTGAACAATCATATTTATCTGAAAAAATCAAAAAATACATATAGACAGAAAGTAAAAGAGCGTAAACTAAAACTCAAATACACTTGCTTTTGTATGAGTATGATGATATTGATACAGATTTATCATTTGCAATCCTCATCACCAAGGTTGCCTTATCATTTTTGGCTTATCCGTATTCATTTGCCGATGGCTCTTCTCAAGCTCCAATTTCAAAATATAATATGATGAACTTGTAGTGCTTGAAATAAATCTACAACTTAGTCTATCAATACATAGCTCTATATCTGAAGGAATAAAACGTATATTGCAAGTGATCTTCCTTGATGAAATTCGCAGTAGATCACGCGATTATCATCGCGAAGATCATAATTATGCAGCCAAAATGTCGAAGATATAGGAATGAAGCCAATGTGTTAACAAAATTATAGATAACTTATACATACAAATTCATCATACATCTAATGGCAAATCGACACCCTCTGAAAGGAATGGCAAATGGAAGTCAAATGTCAGCCTGGCCTACTCATCACCTTCAGGGCAGGAAATATTTCCAAAGGTATTTTCTGTGCTCCTTCATATGTGATAAACTGTGCCAGATACCTAAATCTGAATTAATGACACGTGTTCATCAACTGGAATTATTAATTTACTGCAGCACAATAAAACTAGGGATCAGTGCTGTAAACATTCTTGAAATTGGAAAAATGATAACATAGCCGCCAGCAATGAGTTTTCGTTAATGAAATTATTCTTTATATGAATCGATCTTTATCAGAGCCATTCAATTTCACCATATTTTCAGTCATACGGCAAGCGGTCTAGCCAGGTAAACGTTGTTTCGTATCTGAAAATTAGATTCAAACCAATTAACTCATAATTTACGTAATATATTTTCGGAAATGTAATTTTGAACTGTAGTATATATTGGAGCAAATACCATTTGACATAAAATCAGTCCTCAATCAATACTTATTCCAATAATGAAATGTTCGCTCATCAAACGATATTGAATCTAAGTTTAATGTTTAGTGGAGAATACCTGTAACTAGAAATTAAGAAGAAGAATTAGTATCTTCCCATTTTAATTCCAACTACCTTTGCTTATCTTCGACAGATACGTATTTCTGCATCTACAATGTGCAGACTTCTTCAGTGTCTCATTACTATGCTCATACTAATAAGTCAGGTTATTAGTACGAGACACTAACATGGAGCAATATCTAATCGAGATAAGCAAGGTAATTAAATGGAAGATACTAATTCTTCTTCTTCTAGTTACAACTATTGTTGATCATGGTTATTTACTGGCATAGCCAACTGTCAAAATTATGTGTGAATCAACCATATTAAACTAGGATTCAAACATACGTTATTTAAATCAAATGTATGGTACAGTAAAAAAAAAAAAAAAAAAAAAAAACGGTTATCGAAAATCAGTCTCTATATTTGATTTTAGATGAATACCAATGAATCTCGGATATAAGACCCTTGAACTGTTAGATCTCTTAAAATAAGTAAATGAACGTATACAAATCCTTAAGACAGGCAGTGGCCTATGGTTGCAAATTACTTTGTATAATGAGATAGATAGTCAGTCAAATAGGTATAAATTTAAGAAAGTGGCTCAAATCTGGGATACAAACAAGATATCATGACAAAGATAGATTTTGTTTTTTAAAGCAGATAGCTAAATACGTGTAACGATGGCTTGTTATTCAAAGATATATGAACACGAAACTAGTTTTCGGGCCGCCTAACGCGAGATGCGGATCTCGTATTTTCAGCTAAGGGACA
>JASCZW010008487.1:0-50370 GCA_034211315.2 Aedes japonicus
AACATAAATTGGTTGGTAACACAAGAGCCAGAACTGGATACAACAAGCCCCACATATTGAATACCATGCAATGCCAGTCAATGGTCAGAACACATGAAAATCTGACCATTAACAAATTTCACCTGGATCTATTATGCTTTACCTGTTGGGATATAAGTAGGTGGCTCGAACTAGACTCGATGTATGGATGGGCTAAACTCTGTATCAATGCAGTAGCTAGTTTTTCTTAAATTCCAATAATCTTAGAATCTTCTGAAATCAGATTCGCCATGTCTGTCTTCTCGGTAGCCAGGTAGCCATTCTTCTTCGCTTGTGTAGATGCGTTGAATCATCAAGAAGAACTGACTTCAAAGACAGATTCGCTATTCTGGGTATCGAGTCGCCGTGGTCTGCGACTAACAGAAGTTTTGAAACAACTCTTCAGGAAGATCCTCTGTACTTTCTGGAAGCTATCTCGCTGTTTAGTTCTCTTCCCAAACTTGTGGCAGAATGCATTGATCTTAAAGGGCCAGTTCAAAGAATGGTCAACCACTATTCTGGTATCCAGTCATAAATGTCTTTATTAGGCAACGAAGTTGCTGAAATTATGCTAGGGAGGAATTATCTCATTCTTTCTACTGGATATTCAAAGAAGACATTTTCTGCCATAGAGCAAATTGGCACACTGCAACGAATAAACGGTGAAATGTGATTCATTGTTCAACTGTCTGAAAAACACCACTTTTTCTGAAGCTTCACTGGCGCAGGTAAATCTCCGTATTATAGGCCTAATCCAACGATCACACCATCGCGACAAACTCAGCTGAAGCTAAGAAGAAAAGTTTCATTCTGAAAAGATAATAAGATTATGGAGTTCCAAAACTGAATCCTCAGAGCATCTGCTAATAGATACAGAATTTCTTTAAGAACATTTTTCAGGAGTTGCATTATGCAGCTTCGAGATATCACAGAGAATCTACAATCTCTGAAGGTAGTAAAATTGTTATGGATGCTATTACCGAACTGGTACTGAACTAAGTAACTTCCGGTCTCCAAGCACTGGAACGGTCTTCATCGCTGCGCACAACAGGCAGATGCTTACCACAATAGGTTATCTTCTGCATTAACTATCACAGGACTTATCTTTCCGGACATCCAAATACTGTCCCGGTTTCAAGAACAGAAGTTTCTTCTGCATCAGAACAGTTCTCATTTGCAACTGTCAGTATCTACCAATTTTGTGAAATTTCTGACCCTTAAAAACCAATATTGTAATTTTTTTGAAGCAAACAAATTGTTCTTCCCTCATACCATGTGTTTCTTGATGATGTTTTTAGTAGTGGATTTTGTTTTTAATAATGACAAATTCTTTAATATCCAGCTCAGACATTCAGCATCAGTGTCTTCGTATCGCGTTAGGTTGCATGCACTCGACTCATACCATGAGTCTTGAAGTGCTGGCTGGCATGTTGCCACTCTCGGATCGGTTTTGCCGATTATATCTCGGCTCACGGTGATGAAAGAATTTTGTGAAGAAGCTTTTTTTTTTTTTTTTTTGGTGCGATCCTCAAACGCGCTGCCATGACGCGCACCATTCATACATAACACAGGATGTCAACCCCTTCATGAGCATTCCAATCGTGTTTGCTTCTCCGATTTCGACTGATTCGGTTGCATTTGGAGTTTATCCATGAAGCAGGAGCTGCGTACTGGAGATACAAGAAAACGCATCCATCGTCTGTGAGTTGCTCCGGTGCTATTTGCTGCGAGGTTTGGCCAAGTTGATTCCACTAAATCTGTTCTTCGCTGAAAGCGGATCTTTGATAAGAGAAGTCAGCGGAGGCCTGGAGGCATATTCAATGAAATTTGCAGCGCCAAGTCGTGGACTTCAAGCTCCTTGTTCACTGTATATGTCGCTGAATCAGCGCTTATTACACTGCAGCTAATTGTTCGCTTGTTAACACCGGATCAGTACTTCCATTTTCACGGATCGGTTCTCAGATGCTATAGCGCTCGCTGAGGCCGGTAAAAGCATATCCTCGTATTTTCTCGTGAAAATACAGGAGCTTCTACGTGCTTTATCTTCGCGTTATTTTAACATCGTACCTGTGCCTTGTGGGTCCATCTCATTTGTTCCAATTCCAGGGCGAAATGAAAGTGAGACCTAACGCAAAGGTGGGCGTCCTCGAAGGCGATGACTGTGATCAGGCTCACAATCGCCTTCGGCGAATTTTTCCTATTTTTCGTCAACAGTCACTCGTTAGCTGGCAGTATAAATGGAGTAAAGGAGATGTTGGGGCGATGGCAACATTCTATCATCCCAAAGGTGTCGAAGAAATCTTGGTTTAGCGAGATGGATGTGGTCGAGACTTATTCGTGTCATGTCTCGCCTCATGTCCAATCATTATTCTTTGAACGCTCATTTATACCGGTTGGGCTGAGCAGCGACAGCAATCTCTGTGGAATGTGGACAAGACTATCAGGACGCAGATCACGTTATTTGGTCTTGTGCTGAACATCGTGGAGTCAGATCTGAGCTTTATGATTTCCTTCGGGCTCGAGGTAGACAACCCTAATTTTCCAATTCGAAATATTTTGGCTGTACGTGATTTTGAGTACATGAAACTCATTTATGTGTTTTTGACTAACATTAGCCTTAGATTGTAGTTAGTTTAACCTGTATGTTTACTTTAAGTTTTTTATAAATATGTATGTGTGTGTGTTTTTTTTCTTTTTCAAAAAATGTCCAAGTCAAAAAGAAAACCGTAAATTGTATAGTTATAAGTGTTTAGATAATTTAGAATTTAAATTCAATATGTTATGTAAACCATACTTAAAATTCTCACCCTCTTTCCCATCCGTAATTTGTAATTCTTATTAACCTCGAGACGGCCGCGAGTAATCGGCTCTTTCCTCCTAACTTTAGTTTTAAGATAAATGATGTATAAAAATATGAAAATTTGGCTCAGTAAAGTTAATTCGATTGAGCCTGTACAAATACGTGAGTTAAAAAAAAAGCATTAATTATGTATTTCTGAACTGCGTGTTCTTTTAGAAAATTGAAGCAGCCTTTTATTCCTTTTTAAAATGCGGAGTTAAAATTTTAAAAATCATTCTTGAGCAATTTCAAACCTCTTCTATACTGCGAATAGATCGTAATGAATCTACAACTCAACATGGCAAAGGTGTATCTTCTGAATTCTGATTCCAAATTAAGTAGTCCGTTTGCAGTACAACATCATAGCCTACGGCCCTCATTCTCCTTGGCATCAAATTCACATTACCCATTTCAAATATCGTCCAAAAAATAAGATGACCCAAGCATCCCAAAAATCAAAGCGCAACCAAATCTGGACTCTCGAGACATGTTCCAGTCGTTGACAAACCGGGAGCCGAACTAATGACCAGATAGAAAAACGGTTTGCTGCACTGCCACGCCTGCCACCAGTGTGGCACGAGAGAAAAAAGAAATCATTTCCAATTATGCCCCCGGGTGAACTGGAATTACACCCATATGGAGATGGGATCCACACCTCCGATTGCAATCATTCTGACCCACCCACATGCGATGATTTCCCAAAAAAAAATGAGTGCTTTTAAATCATCATATGCATGTGGGATTGAGGCTCATAGGGATACACAAAAGTCGGTTTTCACAGCTGAAGTCGCTTTTTCAGTGTTTGATGAAACCATGGCACGACCAATTTTTGCCGTGCACAACCCCTTTTTCCCCGCAGAGGAAGAAATGTCGGCATGGATCGAGTCTCGTGCTGCAGCCATGGTCGTAACTGAAACAATTTTATTTGCATGTTTTCTCCTTTCAACTTGGAACGTAGGGCGTGCAGCCGCGCCCCCCCCACCATCCCAACCAGCCAGTTGCCAGCCAGCGGCTTGGTGTCGTGTGTCATCAAAATCAATATTTAAGTTTTCCCTCGTACAACCCGGGGTGGCTCAGTCGATAATGTTTCGTTCGATGCATATGAGGTTCTGGTTGTTGGTTTTACTTGCTGAAAGTGATTGGAGTGGTGACGAAGCGGTACCGGATGCTATTAACGCTTTGTAGGACTTCAAACCGCAAGCATAAAACGTTTATTTGAGTCGATTCAAATGTGGAAAATGGTTGTTGGCGATTGTCGCAGTCAGACTTTGTCGGAAGTCAGCTGAATGCTTGATTTGGGCTTGCTTTGAAATGGGTATTTGAGAAGTCCCGACCCGAACACTAACATCCACCAACTAGCATAATTGAAATTTCATTGGGCACTGTATTGAAAATCCTTCAATGCCAGGACACATCACATGCACATCAAACGTTTGTTGCCTGGCAGCATTTTGCCCGCGCGAACAACGACTGCTCTCATTCGCATTTTAATTAATTTGTTTTTGTTTGCCTTTTTCGCATTCATCAGCAAGTTTCCCATCAAATTCAATCATGCCCTCCCTTGGGTGTCGCGAGTCGGGTGCCCTTCGAATGCTTTTTACTATCGCGTCGGCCGGCCGCCAATCAGCTCAGCGAATTAACATGACAAACAACAATGCAGGGGTGGATGGTTTGTGTGCGCGAAAAACGCACTTTTGTCCTTCGTGGATCGGCCGACGACGACGATGGGAACGTGATGAACTCGCACCGGAGACCCTCTGATCTGTTGGGTATTATCGTTTTATACCAAATGACACCGATCCCGTTGAATATTAAACCAGATTTCAGTGCCTGTTTTTGAACGATTCATTGCACACTGGGCTGCTGCTGGTGCTACTCGCTGTTGGGTCTGGTGCTTTCAGCTTAGCGCCGTCGTCGTCGTCGTTGTTGACTTGTTGACAACACAATGATGATGGATGATCATTTCGGATGTCAATTAATTAGTCACGTCGATGATTATGGACCTGTGACGACAGCGATGACGACGACAGCAAACGGCAATCAGCGCAGATGATACAAAGTAACAAGCTTTTACGAGGCGCAACATCCGGTTCGGATCATCGTGTTCTCCATGGTTAATCCAGGAAATTATAAATGATCTGGTTGGACTAATTACCTCCTGGCTGAGCGTGATTTTCAAATCCGACACCGGCGATTCCACGTCATTTACCATTAAGCATCAGCGAATAAACAACATCTCCCCATCTATTGATTATGGTGCATTCCGTGATTGATTGGATGCATCGACATTGTTGCTGGAAGTGTCAACCATATAAATTGAACTGTAGGTTTACATTGGACATCAAATTGCTGGTTTCCAGTTGACATAAGTTGAGTCAATTTGCAATTTCGAAAACAAACAGTGAGTTGAAATATTTGATCGTAAAATAAATTTTGGAATTTACAAAAAAAATTCGCTGCATAAGATAAATAGAAGCACTAGGCGCATTAAATGAACAACAAATTTCAAATGATAAATATTGATGTCAATGTTTTTATTATTTATTTTTATGTAACGAAAGTTTTTTTGTGATAAACAAACATTCGTTCAAGCTGAACAAACGTACACTGAATAATTACTGTAGACTTTGTGATGTTGTACTGAAATTGAGAACATATGATCGGTAGTTAGTTTTTTTTAAATTTAGTAGAATCAGTGGAAAAAGGCCGGTTTGCTGGCCCTTTTCTTCTTTTTATTGAGCATTTAAAGCTTTCACAATTTGCTTATTGCTTGCTCTCACCTTATTTAATACTCTAAATAAACTTCCACAGTTATTAGTTGCTGAGCTTTCGATGCTAGGCACCATTTCTCTCATAGTTAGTTTCTGTGGAAAGTACAATCATACTCAATGTTCAGCGAGTCGCGACATTCCATTAACGAAAATTCCTAGACCAGACCGGGAATCAATACCCAGCCTCCAGCATACTGTTGCTTGTAGCCGCGCCTTTGCGACTGGGCTAAGGTGCCCCCTCCTACAAGTACATTATTTAATCACTTCCCAGACTCATAGCCTACCCAAGTAACAATGCAAATGCAAATTGGTTTTATTCATGTTTTATGGTAGTTTTATCAAAGCATTATGGAGATTATTTGGTTTCATCAGTTAGAGTGATTTTGGTCGATTCATAAACAGTTCTTAGAGTGATTAAGAACGCTTGAAGTAACCTCCATGGAAACTATATCATTTGAGAAGTTGTATCCTCCTTATAAGTAATTTCATAAGATACTTGATCCCTCTCAAGACATCGATTTTTAACTTTCATAGAACCTGATGAAAGCTTTAAAAAAGTTTTATAGTGATTCTTCTTCAAGATGAATGTATCTTGGAAATGCTGCCGTAAAACGCTCTTAGAACCATTTGATTTTAAATAAGTGCACACGCTTTTTGAAAAAGAACATTTTGTTAAAAATGAACAAACTGTCACAATGGACGCCCAATAAAATAAAAACTAGTGAATCGTTCTAGCGGAGATTCAATAAAAACCTACGATTGTCAAATGTTATGGTAATGTTAAAGTCCTCTGAGTCGTGCATTTCCGTTCACAATACCCATTGAAAAAATGGCGAGCGTATATAAATTAATGCTTTAGCAATAATTATGTGGCACTTCAAAATTTTCAAATTTTTATGCTATAAAACACCAATAAACTTGAACGTCGTATGAAAAATTTACCAATTGCAGGCATAAAACTCATGAATTTATGATTAATTTTAATAAATTTATATACGTTTCACCTTTGTAAAAAAAAACGTATCTCCATGCAAATTGATGTTTTTTTTCTTCACGCTTCCACTCGACTATTAACAAAAAAAGCCCTCATTCAGCAGAACAAATCCAAAAATCAGGATTCTTCAAAACATATTTGTGACGGATTGGAATTGTTCTTAGAGAGGAAAATCATAAAACTATCGAACCTTGTGGTAGTTTTATCATAGTTTTAAGCATGTCTTGAATGTCATTCACAAATATGAACCGATAAAAACAGTCAAGTTTTGAGCACCGGCAAATAGTCTTGAGAACCTCCTGTATTATGGGCCTTTTTGAACTTCATGAGGGTTTTATGGCTGTTTTTATCGATGTTATGTAGAATATCTAGTTTTATCGTAATTTTATCAAATGGTTTTTGAACACTTCTTCAAGTATACCTTAAAATTGAATTTGTTAATTGGGTACACCACTTCTCCGGGTGTCTGAGAACTTGCGCAAGTAAATCACGTAGCACCCATCATCAAACTGATTATCGATTTTCCCGTATTTTCAGGAAGAACTACTAATGAGTTTGATTTACAACATTTGTTTATTCAATTTCGTCTGTCCCAGTCCACACTCACATCAATGGCACACCATTTTGCACACTTCTTGTCGTTATTAAAATTTTGTTAATTCTGGATCTGTTCTTGATATTTTTAGGATGTTGAGAGTAACTCCATACCATGAGTTTTCCAATTGTACAATTAGTTGATTTGGTGATTCGATGTTCGTCTCGCGCACACCTGATGTAGGCTCGGCACCACTCCATCGTACTCGAACGCAGTGGCAGATGCTGATCAGAACCATTCTTCTTTGCAGTGTCATTTTGGCTGCGAATGTTTAACTCAAACTTTCTTGCAAATCTAGCATCTGTAGAATTTATAGTTCTGGGTATGTTTTTAAATTTCGCGTTTCCATATGATTGTCACAGAAGATTTTCTGGCATACTTGTTATCGAAGATACCCTTTATAACATTTGGTGTGGTCTTGTTTTATTGCACAAATCATTCTTGACTCCTCGTATGATCAAGGTACCCACTACCAATACGGTCTAGTCGTAGTCGTAGTAGCAGTTGATGCTAGATCAGCAAGTCATATTTATGTTATCTCAACCGAATGGCAACAAGTGTGCTACTTGGGCATGGTAGGTTTTGGTGTAAACTATCCACGTATTTATTCTTTCTCAGGTTTGCGATGTCATATGGTATTTATAAATGTCTTATCCCATGGCCGTGAGCGGTGTCTTATTACACATTGTGCGTCTCGATATGCGCTACCAAAGCCAGATCTTCAAAAGCAGAAACACCCTGACGATAATATGGACCCTACATCAAAAGAAGGTTGAAGCAGTAAGTGAGGAACGAGGAACCCTAACTAATTATACTTTTAGCCGAACAAGCTAACACAAGCTTCATGGTAAGATGAATTCAAAATCAAAGTAAGAAAATCATATTGATTTCTCAGAATTTTTCATATATTTATGTAACATCATTTGTTGGGATAAGGGGAGGGACCATCAGAGTATCCGATTGAAGTGATTTGGGTAGGGAGAGTGGGACTGCCAACTTCCTGTTGTAAACATGTCGTGAATAAAGGGTGGGCTCTTCTCCCCATCTAATGGGACTTTTTACTAAGCGAAGGCTCGGTTTTGGTGTGGTTTATTCGGACTTGTTTCTGGAAGAAGGTTCTCTCTAGACCCCTGAAGTTTTGGGTTGCGCGTTAGTGTAGCTGCTTACGGGCCCACAATGCGTTTTTGGCCCTTCATACAGGAACAAGATGAAAAATTTACCACAGTACAACCTTGACTAAATCGTTAAATTAGAGCAGTCTAGATTTATAGGCAGTTGCCTTGCTACCATAGATGGTAGTTCACATCTTCATCATCATGTCCAACATTGTCCACGTCATCAGCACTGCCAGGTAGATATTGGTATTGTGTACTCAATTTAAGGTGCTAGTGGAGTTTAACTTGATTGAGACTAATTATAGACTTACAACCCATTTTCATGAGGAAGAATTCCTCAGATATTTCCATAACCAATTAACTGATTCTGAAAATAAATGTGTATGTATTGCGTTTTTGGGAATGTTATAGCTATTATTTGTAGCAAACAGAGTTTAACTCGATTGACACACACACTTAAAAATTATTCACCGGCTCGGTTAAACATTTAGCTAAATTCACTCGACATTATTATATTTAATTGATAACTCGGCAAAAAATCGAATGATGCCGAGTCTCAGCACCACTTGAAACTGAAATAATGGGTCACCGATTCTCGGCAAAACCAGGAGGCGAGTACAAACGTTAACCAAACTTGAACTGACCTTAGCTGCCTAAAGGGTGTATTCGATAAAAATGGCACACAGAAAATCTTCTGTAACTTTTGAATCGTATGAGTAAAAAACCTAGAAATTAAAGTCTTATCCATAGTGTATTATTTACATCTGCCAAGTTTCATAGATATACATTCAGTAGTTCCAGTCATGTCGTCGAAACAAGAAATTGTCCGTGAGAAAATTTTGTGCACTCACAATCAAAATCCAGGGGCTTCCAACCAGTGAATTGCTAAAAGGCTTGGAATTGCAAATACAACTGTGTCTCGTGTAATAAGAACCTTCAAGGAGCGTCTGAGTGTCCAAAGAAAGGAAGGGAGTGGTCGTAAAAGTGGTCCAATTGACAGTAAAATGGCCAGAAAAGTCGTACAACAATTCAAGAACCGTCCAAACATGTCAATACGAGATGTCGCTAAAAAGTCTAAGGTGTCAGTCGGTTTTGTGCAGAAAACCATGAAGCGTGCTGGGTTACATGCTTACAAAGAGCAAAAAGCCCCAAACCGGAATGAAAACAAAACATCACTGCGAAACCCGCGCCGGAAACTTTACACGAAGCTGCTCACCAAATCCGGTTGCATCGTGATGGATGACGAAACATACGTGAGCTTCCGTCAACTTCCTGGGCAAGAATATTTCGTTGCCAAGTCGAAGTTTGATGTTCCGGAGGATGTTCGAAAGAAGAAACTATCGAAATTTGCAAAGAAGTTTCTAATCTGGCAGGCGATTTGCGGATGTGGTGAAATAAGTGCTCTCTTCATCACTTCCGGAACAATAAACGGGCGATTTACACGGAAGAGTGCCTTAAGAAGCGTCTCTTGCCATTCATTAAGAAGCACAAAGGATCAACTCTTTTTTGGCCTGATCTAGCATCCTGCCACTACGCTCGAAACGTATTGGAGTGGTACCGAGCCAACGGAGTCAATTTTGTGCCAAAGGATATGAACCCACCAAATTCACCGGAACTTCGTCCAATTGAAAAAATCTGGGCAACTATGAAAACGGAACTTCGCAAACATCCCAAAACTTTAAAAACAGAGCTAGAATTGAAGAAAATTTGGGTAAAAACAAAAAAAACACTGGGAAAATCGGTTGTACAAAATTTGATGGGTGGAGTGAAAAGAAAGGTGCGGGCATTCCGGATGGGAGACGAAATTGAATAAAACAAATGTTGTAAATCAAAACTCATTAGTAGTTCTTCATTCCCTGAAAATTTCAAGAATATCCGATAATCAGTTTAATTTTGATGAGTATATATGTGTGTGCCATTTTTATCGAATACATCCTTTAGCATGCCGATATATCTTTTTAGCAGTGTTGTAAGCCGAGGTTCGTTCTGTCCGAAGTTTATCTGTCAACCGCCATGGGCCTTATTGGGCTTCAATTGGTGAGTTGGCAACTTCGAAGGAGGACGTATGTCAATGTATTTAAGTTTTCTAGTTCATTATGGATGCGCAAGTTTGTCTACAATTGCAAAGAAAAACAGTAGTCGGCACACATGTAATTTTCAGTTCATTTTAAAACATCCCTTCACTATATATATTATCTTATATGCCATGGTTTATTCATTACCATTACCATACATTTTTATCATATTCATTACCATTTTTATCATTACTTGCGTTTTCGTGATTTATATATTAACATTAAAATAATTTTATAATTTTTATCTAATAGGTTATACATATCTTATATAACCAATTATTATTTTGATCCATGCTTCTCCTCTTATGATATAGAAGTATCTAGTGCCTTGAATACAAGAAGCTGCAACGAAATCTGTTGTAGGCTTTTGTACTTACTACTGAATGTATTTTTCATTTCGGGTTGGGAATGGACATTTTACTTAATCTGAGCTGATCTGATTCGTGCAGCACTGTGTGCTATTTGGCTAGTGTCTTATTTTACAGTTCAATTTTTGTCATTACTCTGACATAACTCACAATATCATTATAGTTGATGATATTGTTTAAGTGATTTTGCTTCATAGATTATTTAAACATAAGTTATTGTTATTTATGTCCATTGGCTTCAATTGCCTTTCAATTGAATCTTCCCTGTTTCAGGACTAACTCAGGAGCAAAAATCAATATAAAATCAACATCAAGCATCAAATAGTGACCATGGCAACAATAACATAAAATGTATAAATGTTATGTATGTAAAATTTCAATTGATTTAACAACAAATTTCATGATAGACCAAATCATGTTTTTGGTGAATTGCTGTTATCGCTGAAAACGAACGAAAACCTGTATAAACGTAGACCCACAGAACTCTACACGTTAACAATTTACTACATTTCTTGACTTTCAGGATCAACCGAATGAAGATCATATATAATAGATACGAATGCTTGTAGTATTTTCAATTTACATCAATATATACACTATTATAATAATAAATATTTCATGGGAATGGGAGGGACCATCAGGGCACCCGATTGAAGCACTCTTGATGGGGAGAGTGGGAATGCCAACTCTCCATTGCTAACAGTTTGTGAATAGAGGGCGGGCTCTTCTCACCGCCCATTGAGGCATCCTCATGTTTGATTGCTTGCTCTTTTGATCAATTGTTCAATCTTGTTGTTGGAAGGAGATTCTTTATATCCCTGTGGATACGTATAAGTGATGTTGCCTATTGATCCGTCCAACCCCTTTTTGGCCCTTCATACAATGGCATGATTAGGATAATCAGTGGTTATTAAAGCTTGATCAAGTCTAATAGAGAGGAGAGCCCATTGCTGTCGGACTTAGTTTCCGTGCTACAATGGGTGGTAGTACATATCATATCATACATTGGGCTCTAGAGCTAGGTATCGAATTCTCTACGGAGAAAACTGAGTTGGTAGTTTTTACTAGAAAGCATAACCCAGCACAACCGAAGCTTCAAATTTGGGGTAAGCCGATAACTCATTCTATGTCATTTAAATATTGGGATCTCGTTCGATTCAGAGTGCACCTGGAGATCCCACATTGAGTATCTGAAGCGAAAATGCCAACATAGGATCAACTTTATCTGAACAATTACCTTCTAACAATTATCTTCTAACGTTGTACTGGACAACGACTCTGTCTATTATAGAATACGGTAGTTTTTGCTTTCAGTTGGCGGCTCGCTCGCACATCATCAAACTGGAACGTATTCAGTATCGGTGTCTTCGTGTCGCGTTAAGTTGCGTGCACTCGACTCACACCATGAGCCTTGAAGTGTTGGCTGACATGTTGCCACTCTCGGATTGGTTTTCAGAATTATCTCTCCGGCTCCTTACCAGGTGTGCAGTTATAAGTCCCCAGTTAATCGACAACTTTGAGAAGTTTCTCTAGTTGAAACCTCAAATTCACATCATGACTTTGTACTATTTGTATTTAACCCTTATGTGTTCCACAAAACAAAACACGTCTTAATGATCGACAGGGTAACCAAGTACCCACCAAATTCAAATGATTATAACTCTGGCTATTAAGGTCTGTATCCGCAATAATCCAGACACCTCAAAACATGAATAAAACATAAATTTCGCATTACTACGCATTACATTACAGACTCTTCAGAAATCGTAGAAGCTGTCTCTGTCCAAATTTGCTGGAAGCGTTTGATGTCTTTGATTCCTTGCTTCATTCCAGAAAGCTTCCGCTTCATCAGAGCCCAATATCTCTCGATTGGTCGTAGCTCTGGGAAATTTGGCGGGTTTGAGGTTTTTGGTACAATGTTCACTTGATTTGCTTGGTACCACTGCATCACAGTTGTAGCATAGTGGCGTTGTTTTGATTTTTGGACAAAACCAGGCGACATCCCTATTTTACGAGCCGCTGCTCGAATGGAAAGATTTGGGTTTTTCGTTAATATCCTTTTCACCTTTCGGTCCATGACAGGATCAGCGCGTCCAATGTTTTTGTCACTTCTCGGTTTCCTCTCCACCCTCAAACGTTACGAAAATGATTTGAGCACATCGTGAACAGTGGATTTAGGCAAATCCAATGTTTTTGCAAGGTCCTGTATTGACAAGTCAGGATTTGCCGTACGCCCGTACAAAATGTTTTTCTTTCGTCGTCATTTTGAATACTAAACATGAAATGTAAACATCAATCATAGTTTTTTTTATCATATACTCTCAGCTATACCACAGTGAAATTTTTCATTCCTACGTACATTGCACGTTGCATTCAAAAGTTACAATGATTTGAATTATTGCGGATACAGACCTCATTGACCAATATTAATTCTTTTGGCATCGTTAGATTCAAATAATCATTCGCTGCAGGGCCATTATCATCAATGCCCATTTGAATTCATCTGGTTCCCGTAAATCCGGGTTACCGGGGCTGTGGTCCGGTTCGGAGGACTTTTTAGAAACATATATTGCATTTTCGGGAATGGATGTAAAAATCTTTGGAATAAATCCTAGGTACTATTTCTTTTCCATTGTGGGCCATATGCCAACATGTTCCTGCAACGCCGATTTCTGTAACGGGTTCCTGCGAGGCCTCGAGTAGCCATAAACAAAACTAGTCACAAGACGTTGAGAAATATCCTATATTTTATGAATTTTGATAAACACATTGCCAGGGTTTTCTGTTTGACCTCTGTTCGTGACCACTCGAGACTCCACGAGAACCTTTTCCGAAAAGACAGGTCCGAGGAAAAAGCATCAATTGCTGTGCCGATATTCTCTTCTTGGACCTTGAAAGACCCAGTCTTGCACGCTAACTCCCAACAGCTTGTACCAAATCCGCAGCAGGTCTCCAAGGTTTAGAGTCTCTAGTCGATAGATTAATGTAGGTAAGGGAAGTCGGCAAATTAGATCCGTTACTTAAGGATAAGGATTGGCTCTGAAGAATGGGATGAATCGGACTATACCGGCTATGCTATGGTTCTATGATATGCAATGATTGTTTGTGAATGAGATCCAATAGCTGTATCGCCACACACTACCAAAATCTCATGTAAATTTCTGTCCCCTGACACCGACTCATGCAAGCGTCCTTTAGCACATAAGAATGAGTTGAAAAAGATGAGAAAACAAATCCAATCAAACACATCTTTTGTCAAATTGCGAATGTACCAGTTTCAGGAGACATAATTTTACACGAAATCTCTCTTTACGTTCTCCGACTTTTCACAAACATAAATAACGTCTCTTGTTAAATTCACAATTTCATGTGTTTGTCTGGGTTGAAATTATTGAAGGAATATGGTAGTGACGGCATTGAGGAAGATTCCGGAGATGAATTTACCGGATTCGATGATGGTGACAAGTTTCCACACTGAAACTGAACAAAAACCCAGTGGCTGGACGGTGAATGCAGAGCAGTATTTAAAATCTGAAGATGGAGATACACACTTAGAAATTATGAATTTTACACGAGACCTAATCCATGTTTGTAAATAGTCGGAGAACGTAAAGTCGGGAAACGTAAAGAAAGATTTCGTGTGAAATTATATCATCTGAAACTGACACATACGCAATTCAACAAGAGATGTGTTCAGTTGAATTTATTATTTCATCTCTTTCAACACATTCGTATGCGCTTAAAGACGCTTGCATGTGTCGGTCTCAGGGACAGAAATTTACACGAGATTTTGGTAGTGTGTAGATTCCAATGGTTTTTTTTTCTTTTGAAGCCAACAGGTACACAGATAAAAAGAAACATTGAATTTTCTGCGTTATCAAATGCCATAAAAGGAATGCCAGATTTGGCAGAAAATAATGGGATATTTCATGTAAATTTAAGCCAGATAACGCTTGAATCAAGCCTGTTGTATGAAAGATTGCAAGCAATATCATTGTTTACGCTCCTTTGGCTTGGAATTATACGAGGGGAAATTTTACGCGCTTGTTAAAATTAATTATTTTTTTTTCTGTGTAGCGGAGACGACCCAAACTAAATTTTGTAAAGCAAACATCGCGAACTACTTGCGTCTGGCTTACAACTTGATCATCGCCAAATTCCTTTACCGTATCTTTCTGGTGAATGCAAAGAAACTCATACACTCAAGATATTAGCCATACGATTTTAATACGATCCGAACTATGAACCAAAAAGTATGAGTCCATGACTCATTCCATACGAAATCGTATGAAATAATTCTCGGGTTCTTTTTTCATTAGGGCAAAACTAACAATGAGAGATACTCTACGGGGACCTTTCATTCATTATAGCGCCATCATAACACTTTCGAGTCATTTTTTATTACAGATCGAAACACAACAGTGCTGGTTGGCATACTCTACAAATAGTAGAATAAAAATCGTAAAGATGATTGGAATCTGAATGAAAGAGAAAGTAGTTAAAGAGAATCTATCAATGTTAGATTCGTCCTAATCAAAAATTATCGCCCTAGAATTATTGTTGCATTGGTCGAGAAAAACATGCCTCTTACACACTTTCAATTGACATCACGTATCAACCGTGTATAGTCCCATGGGATTGGTGCTCATCTCTGGATCTCGAGGTTCATGGTTCGGATCCCAAATGCAGCTTTTTTTTCGGTGAGGAAAATTTTCATTCGATCGTCCTATGAAATTCTTTCTATTACATAGAGAGTTGTAGAAAATTTGCCATAATATCTTCTGGCACATTTCCATACAATATTCCTATGAATTCCTCTCGATTTGTTGTCTAGTGTAATAATACTACCTGGGGTGAAAAGTGGGTCCTCAGTCGGTAAAGGCGCAACTACACAGCAAGGGCATGCTGGCGGTGACTGGGTTCGATTCCCGGTCTGGTCTGGGAATTTCTCGTTAAAGAAAATTTCTCTCGACTCCCTGGGCATAGGATATAATTGTATTGCCACACAATCATACTAATGCAAAAATGGTACATGCAATCGAGAATTCTCAACTAATAACTGTGGAAGTGCAAGTTGAGAGCAAGCAATACGCGAATTGTGAAAGCAATTAGCTTGAAATGCTAAAGAAAAAGAAGAAGTGGTGAAAAGTAACCTTCTTCACCGACAAAATACTATGCTACTGCAAAAAGGGTTATAGTAGTGCCTTGTAGTCCGCTTGTATTTAGGCATTTTGTTTTGACAGCTGATTGTTGTTGACGTGTTATGAATAAAAACGGTTATCGTTCTCTAATAAAACATTATTTTTTGAGAGACGAAACGGCGAAGGAATCAAAAGAAAAGTTGAATATAAGTATTATGGGGCAAATGCTCCGTCAGATTACATCGTTAAAAATTGGTTTTGAGAGTTTCGTGTTGGCCGCAACTCCACTACCGATCCTGTCCGTAGCGGCAGGCCCTCCGATGCGGTTACAGAGGACAATGTAAAAAAAGTTCATGAAATGGTGTAGGCTGACCGGAAAGTAATGGTGCGTGAGCTAGCAGATGCCACAAAGATTAGTACTGAGCGCACACGCCATATTTTGGGCGACATTCTGCACATGAATAAGTTATCCTGCCGCTGAGTGCCACACATGGTCACTCTTGACCAAACACACGAACGCGTGAGCACTTCGAAACAGTGTTTAGACTTGCTGATGTGGAATTGGAAGGATTTTTGGCGTTGATTGGTAACCTGTTGTTGATACCTGGATCCACTATTACACACCAGCGAACAGAATGAGTAACGGCAATGGACTGCAGCCGGCACGAGTACTCCTTAGCGGCCTAGGGAGGCTCTATAGGTTGAAAAGATTTTTTCGTTGTTTTTCTGGGATTGTCATGGCGTACTCTTCGCGGACTACCTTGAAAAGAATAAAACCATCAGCAGCGAGTATTACTGTGCATTATTGGAGCGATTGAAGGCCAAATCCAAATATCCACGCCGACTTGGCTAAATCATTTGATATTAACTATAGATGAAAAGAAAAATTAGTATTGTTAAGGTTGAAGAAGTCGTAATCAATTTGGGCAATGATGATGATTGCCTGCTTCTTTTTCTTCTTCTTCATGTCAAAAAAATATGTTCAGCCATTTTCGGTAATATATCATGACTTATCTTTTTCTAAGCACATTCACTGAGTAGAATTTTTTGTTTCTCAATTTATTAAGAACGTTTTACTATGCAAAACAGTATGAATTTACTTTAAACTGGTAGTTTTTAAAACCTGGCTCCCTAACACAATACACCAATACAAACTCGCCATTTGCTTCTCAAACTATCACACTCACAAGGACCCATCACTTAATTTTTCCATAAATAATTCGTCTTGATTTCCGCATTTTCACAGCTTTTAAAGTGATTCAGAGCTCTCGTGCTGAATTTTTCTTTCTAAAAAAATCACTTTTTGTTCCTTCAAGCACTTTTAAATTAGAAAACTGCTTTCGAAATTTTCAAACGAGAAATAATCCAGGCCACTGTATTGTCCATGTTGCAGAACAGCACAACTCGTAAAATCAGCCGCACCCCAAGTTAAACTTCACGATCCATTTGATCGCTTTGCATCTTCGAGATTCTCAACAATATAAGCCACATTTTCGACAGCACACACACTACGCTTCAAGCGAGCCACAGAATCATCGATCATCGACAGTTGCCAGATTTACATCTTGATATTTTTAACTGATGGGTTTTGGCATGCTCAAAACTGAGATACATCTGCACATAACATGTTGTTTCAGATGTTTTTTATGCCTTATGATATATTTATTAAGTTGGAAGCAAAATATTTGCTAATTTGCTATGAAACATAATCTACCATGAGACACAATTTTGATTGAAATAATATTCGTCCCTTATCTGGCAACAATGCTCGTCAGCTGATATTTTCGTTCCGCCCAGTTTTCTCCTATATCTTTGCACAGACCGAGCGTAACTTTGACAAAAATTAAAATTAATTCCGGTGATTAGTAATGCCTCAGAAAAGGAAAGCACAACGCGCGGCGTTAATTCGTGAAACAACGAAGCGGTTTGCGCAGGAACAGATGGACGGGAATTTTCAGGAAGAATATTCATCGCTGGATCGATATTCAACTACTCCAGGCGAGGATCCAGGACACTCATCAACGGATCAAAGTGTTCTGTTTGTCGAAGATCCGATGAGTAGTGATTGCGATTCAGAACGTGAAGATGAAAATGGTCAATGGGATTGTGCACCATCATCAACTGAGGAATTAATCAGTCAACCAATTTTCAAATGTTTTTCTACCGTTGATTCTGATGAGTGGAAAAATGGTTGTGATTTGAATGCGAATTTCATCTCGTCGGACTTTCAGGTGAAACGGAATACAATCGTCGACTACCGGTGATGGCATCCACCGTCGATACGATCCAGTGTTTTAAGGATCAGTGGATTTCAGATCTCACAAATATTCCTCTGTTAGCATCAGGTAAGTGATATTTTATAGATACGCTACTAGAGGATGAATTCGTACATGAATGAGTTTTAATAGTGTGGTTATCACATGCTGTTTTATGACAAAAAAATGGCAAATGGATTTATAGTTTTTGAGGTTTATCTGCCTGTCTATTCGGATCTCTTTTTACGAATGAAAAACTGAAAATAGCGTCCGTCACGAAATGTTACAAATGAAACGCTTATAATTTAACTAATATTTGATAGATTTTCAAGGTGTTGAAATCGACTTATGTTAACGATTATCATCGTTTAACCGTTATATCTATTTATACATATAAAAATGAAATCATGTCTGTCTGTCTATCTGTCTGACCCTTATAAACTCGGTAACTAATGAACCGACCGGCGTGAACATTTGTATACCGGCAGTTTCGGGGCTGAAGATGGTCTTTATGATTGTTTGAGACCCCTCCCCTTCTGGAAAGAGAGGCTCCCATAAAAATTAACACACTGCATAACTCGAGAATTATTCGAGCAAATAGAACCGAATTTGGCATGTTGGTGTTTTTTTTTAAGGCAAACGAATGTTTCAATGGTAGATTGAGACCCTCCTCTATTCTGAAAGGGGGGCTCCCATACAAATGAATCGCAAATTTATGCATAACTTGAAAACTAATCAA
Source organism: Aedes japonicus (assembly GCA_034211315.2). NCBI lineage: Eukaryota > Metazoa > Arthropoda > Insecta > Diptera > Culicidae > Aedes > Aedes japonicus. The sequence continues at coordinate 18,911 of JASCZW010008487.1, forward strand.
GTAAATGAAACCAAATTTGGCAGGCGAAGGTTTTTGAAGGCAATAAAAGTTTCTAAAATGGCTCGAGACCCTCCTCTCTCTGAATGAAGGGGCGCCCATACAAATGAAACACAAATTTCTGCCTAACTCGAGAACTAATCAAGCAAATGGAACCAATTTGAGCAGGTAAAGGTTTTTGAAGGCAAGAAATGTTTCTGAGGTGACTTGAGACCCTCCCCTTTCTGAAAGGGGGGGGCCTCCCATACAAATGAAATGCACATTTTTGCATGACTTGGGAATGAATCAAGCAAATAAAACCAAATTTGTCATGTGGAGGTTTTTGAACGCAAAAAATGTTTCTAAAGCGAGTTGCGACCCCTCCGCCTTCTAGAAGAGGCAGGCTCTCATACAAATAAAACACACATTTCTGCATAACTCGAGAACTAATCAAGCAAATAGTACTAAATTTGGCATATGATGGTTTTTGAAGGCAGTAAATGTTTTTAAGGTGACTCAAGACCCTCCTCTTTCTGAATGGAGGGGGCTCCCATACAAATGAAACACAAATTTCTTCATAACACGAGAACTAATCAAGAAAATGAAACTACATTTCGCAGGTGCAGGTTTTTAAAGGCAAGAAATATTTCTAAGGTGACTCAAGACTCTCCCATTTCTAAAAAGGGGGGTTCCTATACAAATGAAATACAAATTTCTGCATAACTCGGGAATGAATCAAGCAAATGGAACCAAATTTGGCAGGTGGAGGTTTTAGAACGCAAAAAAATGTTTCTATGATGGTTTGAGATCCCACCGTCTCCTAGAAGAGTACATCCCTTAGTAGCACACTTGTTTCAAATCAGTAAAAGCTACTTCAATGTAACTCAATCAGGCCACAATCAAGTGGTTGCAACTTATTATGATGGTTGGGTGTTGCTTGGGACCCCAGCAGCGTTGTTACCTCAGTGCACTTACGAAGATGTTTGTTCATGCAAGTAAAGGCAAAACAAAATTTGAAAATTTTTGATGCTTTTTCAGACCCTTTCCTTCGTCCTTGACCTGTTCAGTTAATTGCTTTTACAATTAGCTTATCGCCTACTCACAACTTAGTGTTCTAGATGCACTTTCACAGTTGTCTGTGAAAGTCGGACCGGGAACTGAACGCACCATCTCTGGTTTGATAAAACCATGCCTTTATCCAGCATTCTGAATAGCTGAGACCATTTCAACTTATAAATAATGTTTCCATAAAATCAAAGTTTTTTCTTAATTATAGAGCTTTGCGTTCATCTGATTATTTTTCGGGCCCGTAAACGTGGTGAATCAACAGATCTTAGCTTATACAACTTTCTCGTTTCGACTTAATTTATATCTTACTGTTTACTTTTATGATTGTATTTTGCGCGTTTTATTTCGTTAATATCCTTAGATAATGATTATCTCACGGATACACACTGCGTATTTCATAGAAGTGGAATCTAGACAGAAAGATATCTCACATAAATCTATAGACTCTCTTCAGCCTGATGTATGTCCGATTGCTGACTGTGTGGCCCGGGAAGTTAGGTTGAATTTGTCTTCAATGCGTCACGCCATTCCAGCAGACGTTTCCTTCTACTCGAACTTTGCGGTGACACAATACTTAGAAACAAACATAAAAAGTCGCGTGAACGCGATGTACACATACTCGCTAGAGAAAAAAAACGAAAGCCGAGAGAATATTCGGTTGGATCAGATCTCGTATGAGTGAAACGTTGTGAGATGGAGAAACGAAATATCTTTCGAAATGAGAAATAAAACTCTCTGTGCTTTCATGAACTTTGGATTGTATTTCGTTTGCGAGTATTTTTCACTCAATTATATGATTTTTATATTTGTAAGAGTAGATTTCCACACGAAAATACTATGGATAATTAAAACTGCGGGCGTTAAAATATAGTTTCACCGATTGAGCTGAAAGCCCACTTATTAAAGGGCCCAAGAGGCTCTCTAAAATCAAAGTGGAACGAAAATTTATTATTTTCATACATCCGTGTCCCAGGCTAATGTTCAGCCTCAAGAGAACTTTCTTCGGGAACTTATTATGGAAAACATACTTGACCATGTAGCTCATCTTTTTGGTGGAGAACGTGAATTATTCGGCTCTTGCCAATCATTGCGGCCAGGGTAAGGTATGGTTCATCATCAACACCATATCGCGTAGTTCTCTGCTGTTCGTAGATGGATGGCTTGTATCTGTGTTTCTACGTTAAAATGTTCATAGACTGGACGTTTCACAGAAAAAAAATAACATTAACAATACCCAAGCAACACACAAGTTTTATAATGGTTGAAAATACTTTTATAATACTAGATTTGGTTATAAAGAAGCTTAGGCAACATAAAAGCATGGAAATGTGTTACTCGGGTAGCGTACTTCAAAGTATCATACAAAGCTATATCGTGAAATCATATATCTCGCGTAAATTTGAGCGAATGGTATGTGCATGACCATTGGAACATTAAACAACGTTGAACTGTAAATTGTTCTACGGGAATGTACATCATTTCTAGGGTTTTTTTTTCATTAAGGCGAATCTAACATTGAAAGATTCTCTCGGGGCTCACTCTCTTTCATTCATTACAGCGCTATTAAAATAATTTCGAAGCATTCTTTAGTACAGATTGAAAAACAACAGTACTGGCTAGCTTACTCTATAAATAGTAGAATGAAAAATGTAAAGGTGATTGAAATATGAATGAAAGAGAAAGTAGTCAAAGCGAGTCTCTCAATGTTCGATTCGCCCTTATGAAAAAAAAACCCTAGATTTGTCACTGAAGTTCAGCTATTGGCTGTTCCGATAATTATAAATATACTAATGATTAAACGTGAATTCCAAATGCGTGCGGCATTAAATCCACTTTTGGCTACGCCTACATCCAAATTAAACTTATGTTGTCCTTTTTTTTCAATTTTTTGCACGGAACTTTGAAAATGTGTGGTCTTTCTTCCGAGCAAGCAAAACGAATTGTGCACAAACGATGCACCATTAGTGGTCTCTCGATAAGCAAACTGACAAGAGACGAAAGTGTGAGCGTCGGAGAAGGTTTAAACAGCATTACGGAAGTATCAACAACAGTGCTCTTTCGTAGATTCCCCGAGACGGTTTCGCTGACCATACAATCGACAAAAAGGTAAGGGAATATTTTAAGCATCAGCGATCCTTCAGCATCATTCCGAGATGTGGCGAAAAAGCTAAGTACTAGTAAGCTGAATCAGCGAAAGCCATTCTCACCCAAAAAATTGGCAAGAAGGTAATGGTTTGGCAAACCATAAACGGATATGAAAAAACAGCTCGTCCAAATATTACGACAGACTCAATGAATGGTCAAATCTTCGTGAAGGAGTGTCTGTAAAACAGGTTGCTACCCTTGATCAAAAACCATAACCAGTCTACAATATTTTGGCCTGATCGTGCTTCCTGCCATTACTCTAAATATGGACTAGAATAGTACAAAAGGAACAATGTCGTGTTTGTACCAGAGGAAATGAATCCACCGAACTGTCCTGAGATTCGTCCTATCCTAACTTTCTGGGTTTTGACGAAGTTAAAACTGAAAAAAACACATGAAACTAGCGGATAGTGTGGAAAATTTTAAGCAATAATGGTCAAAAGTGGTGAAAATGGTAGGAGAGAGCACTGTGCAGAAGCTAAGTAGTATTTAAGGAAAAGTTAGAGAACTAAACTACGAAAAATCAAGCAAATTGAAATGAAAATGTGAAGAAAGCATTGCTAAAGACTGTTCCAGAAAGTATAAGCACACCTTATTTTAAAGGTCACTTTGAATATAATGAAATATTTCAACATGTTTTGGCTTCGTCCTTTTGTTTGCACATTTCTGAATGACAAAGCATAAAAAAAGTGCTCAGTTTTGTGTTACCTATCAGAATGCGCGGTCTTACTCCGGAACAACGAAAAAGTATCGTGCACAAATGGTGCACTGTGAGCGGACTCTCCTTGAGAAAATTGGTCAAAGAAAAGGGTGTAAGCGTCGGAGCGGTACGATCTGCGATTCGAAAATATAGTGAACAGTGTTGAAAATGCGCCGCAGAGTGGTCAGAAATCCGGTCCTGATTGTCCGGATATCGATAAAAAGTTCAGAGATGCCTACAAGCGAAAACCAGTGACTTCCATTCGGGATGTTGCGAAAAAACTAGAGACCTCGTCGAATAACGTCATGCGTGCCAAAGAAAGACTTGGGCTAAAACATACCGAAAGCAGAAAAAAAACCAAAAGGAACCCAAAACAGGCCGCGTCCGTAAATCCCTGGGCCCGAAAACTCTACGATTCGTTATTTTGTAGACATTCTTGGTGTATAATAATGGACGATGAAACGTATGTGAAACTAGAAACTAGAAACTAGAATTAGAAAACGCTTCCCGGACCACAATTCTATACTCTAAGTGAAAACAAAGATATCCCCGAAACGGAGAAGTTAATTTTTACCGAAAAATTCGGTAAGAAGGTTATGGTTTGGCAGGCAAGATGCGTGTGTGGTAGAACATCTAGTCCGTACATCACAACGGAGACGATGAACACTCAGAAATACGTTATTGTCGATGATCAGGCAGCACGAAGGTCAAGTAGTGTTTTGGCCCGATTTGACGTCATGTCATTACGCAAAGGACACTTTAGAATGGTACAAAAGTCAAAATGTTTGTTTCGTGCCGAAAGACATGAATCCGCCGAACTGCCCGGAGGCACGGCCAATGGAGACTTTTTGGGCTTTATCCAAAGCAAAGCTTCGAAAATTCATAAAACCAGCGGACGACATCCAAAAATTTTAAAAAAATTGGCCAAAAGTGGTCAAAATAGTGGGAAGTATCACTGTGCAGAAGCTAATGGGTCATGTTCGAGGGAAAGTTAGGAGTCTTGGCTATGATAATATATTTCGATTAAACGAGTTTAAAATATCATATAAAATTCAAATGCAAAAATGATTTACCAAATAAATTTATTAAAACTAAAAAACATGACTTTTTTGTTATTTTGAAAGTGTGTTTATACTTTCTGGAACAGTCTATAGGCCTAAAAGAAGGTCATTATTAAGTAAATAATTGAACTTCTTATCCTAATAGCACTTAATTGAAATATTAATGCAATACATTTATTAGCTTTTCTAATAAAATGGTGCATAAGTGAAATCATCCTGTTTAGTCAAACGGGAGCTATTAGTATTCAAAAATGCTACTAGTTGACACTAGGGTAAACAGTTTTACCAGTTGGCCCTAGGGTATAAACAAACTGCACGAGCATTTTTCTAGACGGTGAAAATCTTGAGGCACACAATGTAGCCATTTCGATGTTTTAACCACATAGGAAAATTTTGTTTCCAGAAACAGCAAGCCATGCTTTGATACCAATTTGTAATTTTCATGAAAAAAAAAATCAACAATAATTCGGAATCCAACTTGAAAAAAAAGGGAAATCATGTGAGTCCCAAGCAATGTAGAAGCGGCCATCTGCGGTCAGAAGAAACTAACGGAGCCAACACGAGAGGGCGCGTGAAAGGCTGGCCATAATTTAAGATGCTCTCGGAACGTGCTTTACAGAGTTCTGTTATTCTTGTTGCATGTCGGGTGGCTTAGGAACATTATTGTTTTCGCAAATTTTGACGCGAGTGCTCGAAATGAATAATGAACCAACGTCGAAAATCATTTTTACGAATTCACAAGTTTGTGTGGTTTTGGAGGCGGCAATGGGTGAGATCAATCTGATTTTAAATATTTATCAAAAATCTTACTTTCAAGTTATACTAAATGCGTGTATGGTTAAGAACTTAAACATTTCAAAGTCTAGAAATGTGTTGCACTATCCTTATACAAATAATATCTGTAATGTTAACATGCGGGATTATTGTATGTAAAAGTAAGCTAGGAATGGGCGTGAGTGTCTTCAGACACTCTAAAACTAAAACTTTGTGTTGCTGGATCTGCAGTACAGCTATCACTTTCTAGCTCCCACATTAAAGGTGCTTTCAATGATCAATTAATGGATTGTTGCAAACAAAAACTAGAAAGAAATTAGACAGGCCAATGAGCCGTTCGTTTGGATAGCAATAATTTAAAAGTGAATAACTTTTAACGCAAGCGTCGGATTGCTTTGCGGTCTTAAAAGAGGAGTTTTCTTGGAAAATTGATTAATTTTTAGAGGACAACGGATCACCTTACCAGATTGCTTTTTTTTGGAAGTTTTACTGGCGGGACTCTGAAAAGAGTAGAAACCTCTACGCCAAGCCTTTGATGATATCGTTGCGTAAATCCTTTCGAATCGTTTTGCCAGCCATTCACGGAACATGTCGTCCAAGAAGACGCTCTTGTAAATGATTCGGAAGGAGCCACGTTTGAGTTTTTTGAGTCCTTTCGTCCCTTTCATCAATTGTCTGTTTGTTATTTTATTAGTCAGTGTTACGTTTATAAATTTTATACGGCATTTGGTAATTTCTCCAGTTTTTTGTAGTTCAGTCCGTAATGAATTTTATTTATATAATCTGAAGGTCTTCCGAAGCAGTTTTCTCGAACCAAAAATAAGAAGCTATTGTATTGTTCATTGTGCATTAGAATGATATAACTTAACTCCTTTTGAAGCATTTCACCAGCCGTGCAAGGATCATGTCGTCCATAGAGACGCTATTGACACTGCCTCAAAAGGTATTACATTTTCAAGTTTACTTTCCCTTTCTCTCAGTCATGTTCATGTCAACTGTTTTGTATGGTGTCGTGACGTCTTTTTGTCTGTTTATTTAGTTCGTCAGTGTCACGTTTATATGCTTAATAAGGTGCTTTACTTATCTTCGTTATTTCTTCATGATCCCTGCAGTATGTTGTAGTTTGTAAATTTCTTCTTCTTTTATATGTGTGGAGCAGCTTCGTGCCACTCTGTGATATGAATTGCACTCCTCTCAATGTCTTGCCATATGCATCTTTGCCATGAATGAGTTGGTTTCATATTCTAGGGCTGTTTTCATCTCCTCTTTGCTCTGTTGAGTTAATACATCGCCCTTTGCCGGTGCACATTCTAAAAACTGCGTTTTCTTCAAAACTAGAACGTTCCTAAAATTAAATAAGCAAAATTGCTTCATGCTGAAAGATTTCGATAAAGCTTTAGCATCTAGGGTTACCATTCCCATTTTCATCTCATTTCTGTTTGCGTTCTTTTTATTCATTGTAAATTTTAGTTATTTATATTTGTTGTTAAATGCAAGCCACAAAGGGAATCAATTGATTGATACCTCAAATTTACATTTCCGATTAACATGAATAATGGATCATGAGGTGAATAATGGAACAGTTCGCCTATCTGGTAATGCTTTCCAAAAGTGCGCTGATTTGTTTTTATTTGATTTGAAACTATTTCAGCTTTTTCAACTGATTCTATATGATCAAATGCAGCATTTCTACTATTTGCAAATTCTGTACTTGACTATCTCAGTGCTATAATGTTTATCGATAAGAAGTACTGGAGGATTTTCAGAAGCACTTATGGGCTGCATTTCTACGGATCTGGCAACACTTGTGTGCTTCTTTCCAAAATAGTACACTCAAAAAGAGAACTTTCTTCGTAAACTTGTTGTATGAAGCATACTTGACTTTGCATCTCATCTCTTTGGTGTGGTGAATTACCAGACTCTTGCCAATCGTTGCCGCCCAGGATCAGATATGGATCATCATCAGCACTACATCGCGTAGTTCGCTGCTGTTCTGAGATGGCTGCTAAAGCACAGGTCTAAGTGCTTTCACGTAACAATGTCCGTAGACTGGAGGTAAATTTTGATGGTTTGTCAGGTTTTGGTCCAACGAAAAGAAGGATGATGCCATCATCTCATCAGTTTTGCATTTTAGCTTTTGTTGAACGTACCCGATTGCCAAGACTGGCGAATGGAAGCAGGCTCTGCTGTCAAAGTTTAACTGTAAACAATGGCGATTTGCCTGTAGTTCCATTTTGGTGCGATCAACCGGAGTACCGCGTGCACGCAAATGGCAGCACTGATTTCAATAAAAGTGCTCCTACGATGACAATGAATGGAAAGTTAAAATCAGACTCTCATGCGTCATTTATTCAACCAACCTGAAGTATGTTTTCAATACATTCAATCTTGAGTACGACTGGCTGCTCCTCAAAACCCATCGAAATTCATTTCAAGTTATTCACGATATTCAAAACCTCCCACCGGAGTGTGCTCCAGTCTCAAAATACGCTTCGCACTGGCGACATTCAGCACCGATATCTAAAATTCAAAAATTCCGACTGTACTCGAATTGATACGGAGATCTCTCGAACATGCTCAAAAGATGAGTGCTTATTGAAGCAATTGCCTGTTATTATCAAATTTCATCTTCTCATGCCCGAGTAAAAGCCCGAGCGGTGCTTCTATTGCGGATGCCCATCACAGATAGACTGAACAGCAAGCGGCAGTGGCGTCGTCGTCGTCGTCGTCGTCGTCTTCGTCCTCCGTACGGCAACAGAAGAATACAAAGGACTAGTTTAAATTGGTGAATTAGTATTTACCCTCGCCATCAGTTCCTCCACTCTCAGAGCGATCCAACGGCGATGTATATGCGTATATTCATAGTTCAACTCAAAGAATCTCCCTCGGCTCTGAATTTTCGACGGGATGGAATGAATATAAATTTCATTTGTACTCCATCCGTCGCCCAGCACTTTTCTTCGGCTTTCGTTTTTTCGTTCTCCTGAGGTCCACACCGGTGACGAAATTATGATGTTTGTGGTTTCGCTTCCTTTACAAAATTTTCAACACAATAATGCATACTCTCCAGTCTGGGGTGGATCGGCATTTTGCATGGAGTGCGAGTTTGTGTGGATGTGTAGGAATTTGGCTGTTGTTATCCGTCCGTCTTCAAAACTTGAGTCCCTTTCGATGAGGATTCCATCCAAAGAAAGGCCAATTGCAACTAGCACTAGGGTGTCCTTAATCCCCCGCTCCGCTCCTGAACGAGGCTCCAACCGTTGTAATTCTTGGGTAGACAAAACGAAGGGAAGCTATAAAGGGAAATTTATGACTTCAAATAGAATAGATGATGAAAGCTGCGAGAGAGTTTTGGGAATGGTGTGACATTCTAATGGCTAAAATTAATTTGATGCTTGCTGAAAATGTAACCTACATTTTCAAGTGAGAACTGAAAACTGGCCGAACGAAACTATGCTTGTATGAACACTTATCTTTAAAGCAGTTATAACTTTAAGAATCTGCATTCAGCATGTTTCATTTTAAAACCTACCGAATAAAACGATTACCATCGTTTTTCAATATCGACAACTGAACGTTTATTAACTACAATCCATCAATCATTCATCAGTTGAACGTTGACCACAACCACTGGTATCCTTAACCACATGCCTTGAAATGACATGCGATATAATCAATCTGGGGTAATTTTTCATTATTATTGATAACCGTACGAGCACATGGGGAAACAAAGAACTAATCAGGTAATTTTTGCATACTTTAGAACAGAAGACTCCTTAAATTATTCCACAAATGCCATCACATACACTCTGATTCCACGTTCTGTCACCCACTTCATTAAAAATCATTTAGCAGCATCTTCTGCTTCTTTATGAACCACTTGACACCTCGCTAGTGCTGTTGGTTTTCCAGCGCCCCCACAGTCAGCTTTTTCTACTATTCCCCTAGCTGCGTTTTCCAGCGCAAAAACACCCGTGCCAACCTTCTTGCGGATTTGAGATTGTTGCATGCTGCTCTGGCAAAAGTTCACCACCTTAAACCCCTCTCGCTCTTTGTAACTTACTTTGCCGAGAATTGTTCGTGATGGCACTGCCAATAGACGACGGCGACGAGACGAAGCGAAGAACTGCATCCACTTCTGTTGTACTCGACCAATGAACGGGGGGCTTGTCGAGTTCAGATCAATTTACATATTGCATCACTTGTGTGTTAGCTTCACACCTCGATGAGTGCCGACAAGAGAGTGCTGCAACACTACACCGTGTGCCGCCGTGAAATCAGATGCAACGACTGTGTCATCAGAAAGCGGACAAATCAAGCGAACGAACGCGAATTTGATGATTACGCGTTATTAACCGGATTTTCGAGAGGTACTTCTACCAGTTCGTTCCGATGTCCTTCAGCAGGTGCTTCATCGTCACAGTCGGCGTCAGAATTGGAGTGGAATAATGGAAATTTTACACCCGTTAGGTAGTTGAACTGGAGGATAGTTCTCTGCTGCACTGGGCGCGTTGACGAACACCATCCTTGCATCAAGATGCAGATGAAATTCTATCCGCACTTCAACGGTGTCGATTAGTTTTAATATGAGCTTGGGGAAGGCTTACGGTATTGAAGAATAGTTCGTAGCAAATTTACGGTGATTTAACGATTCCTTTCCATTTGATTATTTTCAACAAAAGTTCAATCTTCAAAGTGATTTTTTTTAAATCGTGCTTCGAACAGAAATTGATATTGAAAGTGTACGAAAGTTCTTTTGAACGGTTTTGCTCTCTGGTGTGGAAAAATGTGTATATTCCCGGTCGATTAACGGAGGAACCTTGATAACCAGAAAATAATGATGTTTATTATTCGTTCTATTTAGGAATAAAAAGGAGGTTAAAAGTTCGATTTTAAGTCGCTCCATTATGGGGGATTTTGAGTTTTTGGCAAAATGTGGAGAAACAGCCTGGGCCCTGCCCTTCGGCTCAGAAAGGGGTATGGGCGTGTTCTGCCAGCTTGGTCGCGGTAGATTTCATTTGTGAATAGGCTGCCACATAAACGTTCAAAAATTCCTAAACCTAATGGATAGCTTGGGGGATCATTGTCCTGAAATTTCCAAATGTAGCACGTAGTAAAATGTTTCTTCTCTTCTAAGTAAACTAATGGAAAATCATCGGGAACAGTCTCTCATATGCATCCGTCGAACCATTCTGAATGGCCGTTGTGAGAAAATCACCATGAAAATCTCACATGCGCATAGCATGTTACCAGTTACTAATGCTTCTCTCCTTTCTCCTGTTTTTTTCCCTTTCCCATGACCGTGAGCTGTGTCTTATCACACATTGTGAGAATCGATTTGAGCTACCAAGGTCAGCTTTTCAAAAGCAGAAACACCGAGACGATAATATGGACCCTACATCAACGGAAGTTTGAAGCAGTAAGTAAAGAACGAGGAACCCTAACCAATGTTTCTTTTAACCAACCAAACGAACACAAGATTCAAGGTAAGATGACTTCAAAATCAAGGTAGGAAAATCATATTATTTTCTCTAAATTTTTCATATATTTATGTTACATCATATGTTGAGATAAAGGGAGGGACCATCAGAGTACCCGATTGAAGCGATTTGGATAGGAAGAGTGGGACTGCCATCTTTCTTTTGTTAACATTTCGTGAATAAAGGGCGAGCTCTTGTCCCCATCTAATGGGACATTTTACTAGGCGAAGGCTCGGTTTTGGTGTTGTTCATGCGAACTTGTTTCTGGAAGGAGATTTCCTCTAGACCCCTGTAGCTTTGGGTTGCGCGTAAGTGTATCTGCTTACGGGCCCACAATACGTTTTTTATCCTTCATACAAGAACATGATGAAACATTTACCACAGATCAACCTTGATCAAATCTTTTAATTAACACAGCCCAGTGCTATAGGAAGTTGCCTTGCTACATAAGATGGTAACTCACATCATCATCATCAAATGTGGAGAAACAGCCTGGTTGCTAGTCAGAAGCAACGGCCGAAGTCAACTAACAACATACATACATGCGAGGCTTGCACCAATCTTTAGGTGCATACTCATCCTTAGTAACATTGCCACAGCCATCTAGCTTTATTAAAGTTCAATAAAGTTTTATGAAAGTAACTAGAAATAAATTTGGTTATATTATGGCACTAGATGCCAATAAGTTTAATATTTCAGTCAGGTTTATGTGAATGTACACAGCTTGGTTACAACGATCTTAAAACCATGTTTTCTCAAGTTCCTTTTACTTTTATAAAGGTTTTATTTCGGCTTTCTGATCTCGTAAAATGTTGTTTTGAAATGCCATTTTAAGACTCGTTCATATCATCTTATTATGGTCAGTTGAAAAAAGCATTTAAAACCAATTTGTCTACAGAAATAGCATTGAACGGTTAACTTTCATTGAGGAAAGTCATGTGGTTCTAAACGGCAAAAACATGACCAAATAGTTTTGTAGAAGTCATTGCGAAGATAAATTGGCGTTTTCGCAACACTGTGATTTTCAATCGACATGTTGAAATATAAGAAATAGTTGAAATGTGAAACAATGCACGTTACCATGCACCAAATTTTAAATGTAATGCAAATGAACTGTACATATGAGACCGGATTCAGCATTTGTTTAGATAACCATATTGAATTTCATAAATTTTCAGGAAATTAATGATTCATATATCAAAAATCTTTGTGCTAATGTTGTTTTTGTGGTTGTAAACTCGCATAATTTCCACATTAATTTTCGGCTCTTATCGTGCCAATATTCACCATAAAATTAAATGCGCATATGACTTGTAGCAGGATACGCTGTAACGACAAAATTTGTTCTAAATATTGTGCTATCAAACAAAATTTTTCGCAACACTTGAAATTTTTTTTTTTACTGTTACATGAATCAGAGGGGCAGAGAATCGAACAAAGCAGAACAACAAAAGCCAACCACGATATCACAGTCAAGTATGTAAGCTGAAGCCGTTTGGCCATATGCTGGTTTTCATGGCAGCCAATAGGTTTTATGAAGGTTCTCAAGTGGTGATAACATCTTTACTTGAACATTTACAAAATCTGTATGATTTATCAACTTGTTTGCATAACCGTCTATAGAGTGGGCCATTTTGTACAAATTTTGGCTTTTAAGAAGCATAGAAGAGGTGTTGGTGGACAAAAAAGTTTTGAATGTATTTTTATAAACAAAGCCAGGAGGAGTTCCATTCGGTTGTAATAAAACTTAAATTGTTACTTGGGTGGTTAATCTCTATAAACGAAACTTGAAACCATAGTACTATTGACTAGTCACTGTGAATAAGCGGAGTGGTAGCTTAATAAAACGGCTCGAATAGTTCCTGTATTCCTGAGCAAATACTCATTTCCTTCTGAAAAAAAAAACTACCGTATGTCTTAGATTTTTTTTCCGGCTGGGTACATTTTCCACTGCAACCAGTTTTTTGATCTATTGTGGTGAAGTGGTATGTCTTAGATACTGGGAATTTGTTTTTATTACTGTACAGATTGGGCCGGAGGGTCTCATATTGTTAGGAAACTTTGTCCACGCATGGGGTCATAGATACAGGTCTGAACAAAAAACAATATGATAAAATTCAGGGTCGACAGTTTTCCTACAAAATTTACCACAGTGAAGGAAAGTTGTTTGGAAAAGCCGGCAAACCATTTTCTGAGTCATGAAATTTTTTGAAAAAAATATTTTCTTGTTTCATAAGCTTACATTGGTAAAATTTTGGTGATGGTTTTTTTGTTTGTTTTTGAGTAATGATGGAAAAACTATGGAAATAACTGAACTAACTGGAAAAAAATCTAGGAAAACTGGCAACCATGAATTTATATATATATTTTTTTTTTGTTCATATATCTATGAACCCGTGGATGAAGATTCGTAACAATCCTGAGACCCTTTGGCTCGAGGAAAATCTTTACTTTTCATAATAAGAGGTACATAATTTAGGGCATATACTCATAGACACTGGCCCTCACATACTGAGAACTATACAAGTGGCTGATTTAATCATTCTGGTAACATTAATAAAGATCCTAGAAGCATCTCAAAACTACTATGGAAGCATCCTTGACCTACTTTGAAGTGTGTGTGTGTGTGTGTGTGTGTGTGTGTGTGTGTGTGTGTGTGTGTGTGTGTGTGTGTGTGTGTGTGTGTGTGTGTGTGTGTGTGTGTGTGTGTGTGTGTGTGTGTGTGTGTTTACAATCAATCTCCCACTGACCGGCAGTGCTTTTATGGAAGAAACTTGTCTGCATTTCTTCAGTGTGATCATGTGATATGTGATCACTATGTGCAAACATTTTTAGCCCTGGAGATTGAAGGTGACAGCTCTATTGAAAATCCAACGACCCATTTCAAGAATGCCTGTTCATACACGTTAATTCTGAAGTCATCTTCATATACAATAAGCCCCGCATGAAAATCTTCATATATCATATGGATATGTGAAGAGTTTTCACACTTCCAGAATCAAAAATAGACATTCTTGATCCTGGCGTGTATATAGTTAAGGTATATTTTTGATAATATAAAACGACCTCACCAATGTTCTTCATTTGATGCTGGAAAGCCGTGCACTAAAAAACCAAAAAATGGGGGAAAAAAAACTACCGACGATCAGTCCATCTTAAGAAACACGACCGTATCACACTATGAGAGGGATTCCATTAACAAGGTCCTACGCAAAGCACTTGAAAAACTATAATTTCACCATTTACTTCGGTTGAATTAAGGAATATTATTTTATTTTATTTCCGCGAAAACGACGCAGCAAAAGCAAAACTCGTCATTTCCAAAGCACGGCTTGCTGCGATCACATCCTTGACCTACTTTGAAGTATGGAAAAATCTCAAAATAATCTTAGAACAAATGGAAGCATTCATTAAATATCTGTGGACTCTGAAGGGATCCAGAATAGTTTTAGAACCATACTGTATTCACAGGAAGCATGTACTATGGAAATATTCAACAACCTCTCACGCTAGAATCACGAGTTCAAATCTCACCCCCAGAAAAGCTACGGGAGAGTCTTAAACTAATCTGAAAGCATTCTACAATCATCCTGAAAGCATCTAAACTCTAGAAAGCATTCATTCAAAATTATGGATGCGTCACAAACTTACTTTGAAAGCATCTCAGAACTGAAGTCATCAAAAACCATTTGATGGGGACAATATCTTATTAGTTCATGATCTTGTGTCGCAGATATGGCGCTGCAATATATCTTTGTCGAATGAAGCTCTAGAGTGTTGTCATCTTCGGCAAAACTTCGTGTTGTGACATTTGTCATTTTTGACGTAATCATTTCGTGAACGACATAACGACGAATGACATCACAATATTACGGACTACATCTACACCCTGGAAATTAGACGTCGCAGAAAGCTTAGAAATAAACAAACAACAGAACACAAATCTACTAAACAAAGACCAAGGCAATGGTTACACATGGCTCTTCAACTTACTACCCAAACGACAGGTGGCGAAGGTTTTCTTTCAGTCGAGTTATTAGTACGAGACACTGAAGAAGTCTGCACATTGTAGACGAAATACGCGTATCTGTCGAAGATAAGCAAAGGTAGTTGGAATTAAATGGAAGATACTAATTCTTCTTCTAATTTCTAGTTATAAACTATTTTTAACATACAGTTCGGTAGTATTAAGTGTGATTAGGGATCCAATACGTCGAAAACATAAGCAAATCGTTTAATTGACAAGCTTTTAACCAAAGAGAAAGTCGACGAAGAGAATCTCTCAATGTTACTAAGGACCTAATGCATTGTTCAGCTTGAAATGTCAACCGTCACTGCGTACAGCTCCTTTATCTAGCAAATGTAGAAGCTCATTATATATGTGAGAGTAATTCTTTTCGAAGAAAAAGTGGTGTGCGTGTGGCCTCACGTCCGTGAAACATAACAACAATAACAAAAAATCATATGCCATCAAAGTGTTTTGCTGTGTGTTAAAGTTAGCGCTCAACTTCTGAACCAAGCAGACGTGTTTACGCTGTTGTTAATTTGGAAGTCGATCTCAAGCTTATTTTTTCAATTTCGTTGCGTATTTATTTTCATCGCCGAGCCGTCGTGTGCTGTTTGCGTACAACGACTTCGTGATGGTGCGTCGCGAAAACACTTTCCGCATAGACTATGCGGCATTGACGAAAAACCGGACTATCTGAAAGTGCAAAGTTTCGTTGGAACTGTTCTGGGCTTGAAGCCAGGCGAAGTGTTGAGAATACAGTGTAGCCGAAGCCTCGGATGTGCCTTTGTAAAGGTAGTCGACCTGGCATTGGCACAGAAAGTGTGCGAAGATCACGATGGAAAACACGAAGTGGAAGCGGAGGATGGGAAGAAAATCCCATTGCGAATAACTATGGAGGATGGAGCGGTGGAGGTTAAGATGTTCGATTTGTCTGAGGACGTGTCGGATGAAGCTATCTCTACATTCTTATCAGGATACGGTGACGTAATGTCTGTGCGTGAGCAGATGTGCGGAAACGATCAACAGTTCCAATTCCCTAACATCTCAACTGGTGTTAAAATTGCGAAGATGGTAGTTCAGCACAACATTGAATCGTGGGTTGTCATAGATGGTGAATCGACGTTTTTGTCCTATTTTGGCCAACGTCAAACCTGTCGACACTGCCACGAGTTCGTCCATATCGGAGCTTCCTGCGTGCAGAATAAAAAGTTGATTGTGCAAAAATCATATGCTGATGCAACAAAGCAATCAACAACAAGACCAGTGAAAACAACATCAAAGCCGCAGATCTCGAAACCCACAGCGCCGAGTAAATCTGCGTCGGGTTTTAGATATCCACCACCGAAAAAACAGAAACATCAACAGCAGCTGCCACCACCAAGACCGATCGACACGCAATCGGAAATATTGTTTCCCCACTTGCCACTCCAATAATACCGATATCAGGTCGAAAGTCACCATCGGGAAATAGTTCGTTGACCTGTAATCCAGTTCATCAACCCGTCCTCAGTGGCGATATGCCACATAAACCAGAAA
Source organism: Aedes japonicus (assembly GCA_034211315.2). NCBI lineage: Eukaryota > Metazoa > Arthropoda > Insecta > Diptera > Culicidae > Aedes > Aedes japonicus. Next base: position 35,660 of record JASCZW010008487.1, read on the forward strand.
ACCCATCTACTACAGATGGAAATGAGACAGACGAATCAGCCATCAGCACACGTTCTAGAACACGTCGTCAAACAAGAAAACGGCGAGATGACAGCGACAACGAGCGAGAGGAGAATCTTTAAAAATGGATCAATTCGCTAGCTACAACGTTGCCACTATCAACATCAATACGATTACAAACGAAACGAAAATCAACGCTCTTCGGACTTTCTGTAGAACGATGGATCTTGACATCTTGTTCCTGCAGGAAGTGGAGAACGAGCAGCTCTCTATCCCTGGCTACAACCTTATTTCAAACGTTGATCAAAACCGGAGAGGGACGGCAATAGCTTTAAAAGACTACATACGATTCTCACATGTCGAGAAAAGTTTGGATGGTAGACTGGTTGCTCTCCGAATTGAAAACACGACACTGGCAAATATATACGCACCATCGGGAACAGCTGTGCGCGCCGAACGAGAGCGTTTTTTCAATAATACGATAGCTTTTTATCTACGACACAACACCGAACATATACTACTCGCCGGCGACTTCAATTGCGTGCTGAGACCATGTGATGCATCGGGATATAATAACAGCCCAGCTCTGCAGTCTACTATACAGCAGCTGCAACTCAAAGATGTTTGGACGAAACTGTATCCTTCGATCCTTGCACCCACATATATAACACACAATTCATTCTCCAGACTCGATCGGGTGTATGTTAGCAATGGACTCTGTACGCATCTGCGAAATGCAGCAACACATGTTTGCTCCTTTACAAACCACAAAGCGCTTACTGTACGGATATGCCTTCCCAACCTCGGTCGTCAACCTGGTCGCGGGTATTGGTCGTTGCGCCCCCATCTCCTAACAGTAGAAAACATCGACGAATTCCAGATTAGATGGCAATATGTGACTCGACAAAGACGAAACTTCCCAAACTGGATCTCGTGGTGGCTATCACTCGCAAAACCGAAAATCCAATCCTTTTTTCGATGGAAATCACGTGAAGCATACCTCCAATACAATGCAGTTCACCAACGGTTATATACACAGCTACAGCAAGCATATGATGGTTACTTTCAAAACCCAGCTATGATCACCACGATTAACCGCGTGAAAGCACAAATGCTTGCACACCAGCGCATTTTCTCACAGAGTTTTATGCGAATCAACGATACTTTTATCGCAGGTGAAAGCATAAGCACTTTCCAACTGGGCGAACGACGAAGGAAAAAACTGTAATCACAGAGTTACGTGGCGAAAACGGCGAATCTGTTGACACATCCGAAGCAATTCAGAATCATTTGCTGAGGTACTTCAGGGATCTTTACACGGCTACAGACGAAACTAATGGAGCGCGGTATCTCTTTCAATGCGAAAGAGCGATACCCGAAAACGATGAGATCAACGAGGCTTGCATGGCTGAAATATCAACAGCAGAAATTCTGGCTTCTATTCGCACATCGGCAAAGCGTAAGGCTGCGGGCACCGACGGGCTGCCCATTGAATTCTATCAACACACGTTCGACGTCATCCATCGAGAGTTAAATCTCGTATTAAATGAGGCTATGACAGCGGATTTCCCATCCGAATTTGCCAACGGCGTAGTCGTGCTGGTGAGAAAAAGGGGAACGGCAAACACTGCACGAGGGTATCGTCCGATCAGCCTTCTAAACTCGGACTTTAAAATTCTTAGTAGAGTTTTGAAAGCACGACTAGAGCTCGTAATAAAGACTCATCGTATTTTGAGTGATTCTCAGAAGTGCTCAAACGATGGACACTCAATTTTCGAAGCCACCCTCTCTCTTAAAGATCGGATTGCACAACTTATAGCGAGGAAGCGAAATGGCAAGCTAATAAGCTTTGACCTTGATCATGCTTTTGATCGGGTATCACATTCATTCCTACATGGAACAATGCACCAACTAGGTATAAATCCAGCATTGATCGATCTACTAGCGCGTATTGCAGAACGATCTTCCTCTCGGCTGATGGTTAACGGACACCTCTCTCAAAGTTTTCGCATCGAACGCTCGGTTCGTCAGGGAGATCCGTTATCAATGCTTCTCTTCGTCATCTACCTACATCCGTTACTTCACCAAATAGAGCGAATCATCGGTCCCGACCTCGTAGTAGCCTACGCTGACGATATATCTGTGGTAGTCACCAACATGCAAGTGATTGAATGCATCAATGAACTTTTCGACCAATTCGAACGTGCCGCTAGCGCAAAACTAAATCGGGCAAAGACTGTTGCCATAGACGTCGGCTGCATTAATGGAGATCCCATAGACATACCATGGTTACAAACAACATATAAAATTAAAATTCTAGGGGTGTACTTCCTAAACTCAATCCGCGCAATGATTAAAGTCAATTGGGATACACTTGTATCAAAATTTGCCCAGCAGCTGTGGTTGCATTCACTAAGAAATCTCAACCTGCAACAAAAAGTAATTCTATTGAATACGTTCATTACGGCCAAAATATGGTATGTTGCATCCATTATTCCACCGTACTGTATTCATACAGCAAAACTAACGGCGACCATGGGATCTTTCTTGTGGCGCGGAATACCAGCACGTGTTCCAATGGAACAATTGGCACGCGACAAACTTTCTGGCGGTCTAAAATTGCATTTGCCCGCTTTAAAGTGCAAAGCGCTGCTAGTAAATCGTCACCTACAGGCGAGTGATTACCTTCCCTACTACCAAACTCTTCTGAACCAAGCAGCTCTTCCCCCACCAACCTTCCGTGCCTAAAACTGATTTATCAGCAAATCTCTATCCTTCCCCAAGTATACGGGAACACCCCTCCAGCGACCGGATACATCGCTTCCCTTTAGAACGGACAGGAATACCAAGAATCGAAAGGAAAAATCCAGGTTTAAATTGGAAACGTATTTGGAAAAACATCGCGACGAAACAGCTTTCATCAAATCATCGCAGCAGCCTATATTTGTTAGTGAATGAGAAGATTGAGCACCGAAAACTAATGAGAACAATCCAAAGAGCGGACGGAGAGAATTGTTTGTATTGTAATGCAACAACAGAAACGCTCCAACACAAGTTTAGTGAGTGCCCTCGTGTAGCACATGCATGGGCTTTGGTACAGCAGAAGATAACGACGATACTTGGGGATGGCGAAGACTGACGTTTGATGAGATGATTCGACCTGTGCTATGGAATATAAGACCAACGAAACGAAAGGAAATCCTTAAACTTTTCACAATATATATAATATTTGCAAATGAAGTGAACGGTAGAATTAATGTAAACGAACTAGAATTCTTTATAAATTGTGAATATGATACATCCTTGTAAATAATGTTTTATAAAATGCCAATAAACAATAATTTAACAACTAAAAAAAAAAAAAAATCCTTTTTGAGTGGAAAAAGTAGTAGAAATCGTGAAAATATAAATATGTATACTTCGCGTCGAAGCAACACAATAAATTATGAGCATGGTCGTAGTAAGCCAATTAATCGCAATAGCTATAACCTAGGACAGGACCTGCCAGCTCAGAGAGAGATGACCTCTTATAAATTTATGATTGCTATGATACGGGGGTCGCTCCAATGTTGCCAGATATGTTTACACAGTAATCCAATGGAAAATAAAGTAATTGAAAAACTTTCTTTTGTCGTTCGGGAAATGAAGCTGCATCAAACTAAACGTTAATCGATAAGGTTTCATTGAATTTCATTGATGCTTACGCTGCAAATTCTGCTGTGAGGAGAAAGGCTCAGTATAAGAGCTGTCACTTTTTTGAATATCAGTTTTGCTGGTTGATCAGCGATCTTGGTTTTGCTGTATGCATTGCTGAAATTACAGCACAAAAAAATCAGCAAAACTTTGCTGTTTTCCAGCAATAAAAATTTGGTGTGAGTTGTCACAAACGAAAAATGTGAAAAAACAGTGACTACTAGCAACACCGCCAAACCAACAACAAACTGCCTGCTTGTAACATAACTCGACGGAGGCGGTAGAGGTGGTTGTCAAAGCGACCAATCAAAAATGGTCTTTTTTGACAGGTAAATGGTCTTGTTTTTGCACTAACAACTGGCAGGTCCTGTCCTAGGCTATAACAAATTGTCAACAACCCAGCCTGAATAAAGCATAAAATCAGTCAAATCAAGAGGAACAGATAACATCATCAGCTCCGTGCTTTGGATGCATCCCGTCCTGGTTTTATTTACAACACCACTGTGTCTATAAGAATCAACTTACTGACATCGTTACCTGTATGGAGAACTTTGCCCCGTCACTGGAAACTTTTGGGGACATGATCGATAAAGAAAAAGGACAATTTGTAATCGATGAATTTGCACATACCCCATCGGATGGCTGAATAACTAAGATTTTTTTTACCGCAGTTTCGTTATTTTGATTTGCTTTTTTTCTGATATAACGTATTTTAAGGTACCAGGAAACTACATCGGAATTGATCAAACAATCGAGCGGTATTTCTTGTGTCTATACCTTTAACCCTCTTTCTTTACTGTGCTGACACTGCAAACAAGACAACTTCATTGTGTAGAGGAAAATTTCTCCTCAACGGTAAATCCAAAGAATTTTTGAACAAAATTCGGGAAATCACCACTCCGATTGTTTGTTGTTCATCTTTTTTAAACTGTTTTTATTTAACTCGAAATAAGAATTTTTTTTAGTATTTTCCATTTAATTCCAACTACCTTTGCTTATCTTGACAGATACGCGTATTTCATCTACAATGTGCAGACTTCTTCAGTGCCTTGTACTAATAACTCGACTTTTTTATGTGTACGATGGATTACTAATAATAATAATAATGACTGAATAATAATGGCCACGACTATCGTTTGTTATTTTGCTCGTATTATGAATATTGTGAATTAAAAATCAAGTGTGAATTAAAAATAAAATTAAATTCCTATAGAAGGCGTTCGATGGTGTTGTATACTATATTTTTTGGCCTTCCTCGGGATTCGGATGTCGTTATCTAAACTTTCGATAACCGATGTTTTAAAAGTTGATTGCCATTGAAAGAAATCATCACCTTATTTGATTTTGTTGCTTTTTTCTGTTGTTCAGTTTGACTAAGTGGTGCGGGTGTACCTATAGATTTCTTCTTGGGTCTTCGAGATTTAGAAGACGTCGCAAATAAATATCAAAGCAAATTATTATTTAAATTACTTGTGAATAATATACTCACTACCTCAATCGAGTTGACAGTCGATTTAAGATTGTTTTTTTTTCTATGTCTTGTTCTTCAAGTGTGCGTGTCAGCATTCTACATACGCAAAACTGTTTGTAGACCATCTCGAATGTTTTATTTAGAGATAGTACAGAAAGGTACAGTATGGGTAATTTTGAATTCAAGTAGATTCTAGTATTCTTGTGACGATTTTTGAGACGAACGGTTTGGTTCTCACTTTTTTTAAATAATGTCGAGTTCGGGAGATTAAATTAAGATCACGGTCCCTACGTTGACAAACATTTGGAAAATGCATATTCAAATTTATAAACTTCTCTTAGTCTATGAGAAATCTACAAATATTAATGCGAGCCTTTCTACTATTTTTAGGTTTTCTCAGAGTAAAATTTTGTGTGTTTATTTCAATACTCTACAAGGTGCACTTGGGACCAAGGGGTTTGTCAATAGTGCGCCAATTGTAAATCGCTAGTTTCCTATTGATTGTTGGTGTCAGTATCAATTATTGTCAATTGTTTTCTTTTGCTTCGTGGGCCTTAAACAGCACATTGAAAGAAAAATTGGTTAAAAAGTTGGCTCCTAAAATGTACTCGTTTTTCAAATTTAGGTCTTAAAGTTTTTTTTAGCAATTCTCGAAAATCTTAAAAATCTTGGTTTATCTCAAAAATCTGTATTCTTTACAAACAGATATCTGTGTATGTGGAGACACTGGATGTGAGGACCGTGACTTTGTGGTCCCACTGATATACGGACTAATCACCTGCATTCGACAAACTAAACCACTAACCGTCGTAGGTTCTCTGAAAAAGTATGTGACTTTTACGTTTGTTCAGCATATAACACCCCTTTAACCTAATGCCCCATCACCGCAATGACCTACTCATATTTGAATTCCCATCGAACCCAGCGCATATTCCCAACATCGATATTGTCTGCATCCCATTTTCATTTCGAAATGCATATCATGATAATATCCGAGTCATAATATCCCTCGACAAACAGTGTGACGGTGCAACTTTTCTAGTGCGTATGACTTCTATCTTCAGCAACTATCACTCACTCGGGCTTCCTCTTCCTCGCCGAGTGTGTTGTGTCGGATGGAAATCCTTGCTTTTCTGTTAAGCTCAGCCATGTGCCAAGCAGAACACTAGTGCTTTTCAAAAGTCTGACAATGAAACAGCGAGTAATCTTTTTTCCACCCTCACACTTCTTCCGCGACGGGAGCTGCAGGAGGGACTTGCCTCGGGGAGGCCTGATGTGAGTTATCTTTTTATTCACACTCCTCTTCTTTCATCTTGGTATGATACATGGGTACAGTTCGTTCTCTAAAGTGCAGTACATTACCGGCGTTTCTGTTCTTTTTTTTTTAATAGCGAAAGGCTGGAACACAAAAATTTTGCCAGTTCCACATTCAAAGGAAAAGACATGGATGCGCTGCTCAGCCTCAGCAGCCGGGGTGAAGGATGGATTATGTCCTTGCATGCTCGGCGAGCGACTATATGCGTCTGTGTTTGCGTCCAAGGTTTAGTCGCATTGTTAAACTATTTTGAATACAGGCTGAATTTTCAACATATCTTCCTGGTCTGGGATGCACTGGATGATGCAAGTTCAGTACACCCTAAGACCAAACCACTGACTCTTGATGGTAGAGCTTACTTCCACTGGATGGAAAACGAGGTGGGGCAAAAAGGGAAATGCTTTCACTGCTGAATGTTTCCAGCATCACAACATTCCATAATACCCCGAGGGATATGCTGGTATGGAGCCACCGAGTGACTGAATGTTACTTGTGGTTTACCATTTCGAAACATTTTTCGTAATCCACCGTAGAGCGGTGAAGTGCATTTGCATTGTGTTCAGCTTGTAAAACGAAATACTTGATGGGTTCAATTCGCAGTATTTTTAAGGAATTTTCCGAGCCGGACATATTTGTAGCAAGCAAAAAAATGCGAATTGAAGTCCTCGAAAGGTATCAAGATTAACGGATAAAAATTTCGCTTTACTTACATAAGACCAATGAAAACAACAGGCTTCCTCATGAGCAACAACCCAACGTCAAAGGCAAACAGACATTACTCAACCAAACTGACATACCACCCACCCATGTTTCTCATTTTATTCATATAGATTGCAGTACCGGATATGATAAATGGCTTGTTGTTGCATTCTTTATTTCAACAATATTTTTCCTCCACACAGTTTCCATCCCTTGAGACCGCCGTGCGACGGAGGAACATGCAAAATCCTTGGTTCAGTATCCTCATTTTCTACCGTCCGTATTTGCAACCCTTGTCTCGCTCTCTCTCTTGCTTTCTGTGTGATGGATTACAGTGCCTCGACTCCCGAAGGACGTCCATTGGCTTTAGTTGTGGGATTCAGTTGGATACCCCCCCCCCCCTTCCCGTGCATATTAAGAGAGCACTTTCGATTTATTTGCATGCATTAGAAGAACTTTGCTACATGGAACGTATCTCATTGATTAGTGTTTACCATCCTTGGGCTTCCTGTAACAATCACTCAAGTTGGATAAAAAGTTGAGCCCCGGACCCGCAGGGGGGGGGGCGGATCTATCATGCACCTGACCTCGTTCATCTACTGGATCATGAAGCACCAACCGCACCGAACAACAACTTTAATTGCTTCTAACTCTAATATCCGCAATATGCTGGCACTAATCAGTGCATCGGTACTTCAGCCGAGAAGCCAACGGAAAATGCATTAAACTTTTAACCGTTATCTTGATTCCACATAATCATTCACGATATGCGTTCAGTAGCGGCTGAACTGGCTAAGCGGAAGACTGCGTGTGCAAGATACATAGGTACACTTTTACAGCACTTGACTCAGTTCGCTGAAGTGAATCTCAATTTGCTCACGGTCTAATACCTACTCAGGGAGAACCCCTCTTTTGATATCGCATGCAGCCCTGGAGTACACAGATACTTGTGGATCTAATGGATCTTATGCACTCTTGAAAATAATAAAAATTACACCATTTATTCACATTTGCAATGAATGTAGTTTATTTACTTTCGATAGGCCGTCTTCAACGGCCGTGGTCTATTCTATAATTTGACAACTGTCCTTCGAAAGCTTCAAACGACACACAGGGGGCGCTATCATCCATAATAAAGATACTTATTCTCCCATCTGTCAATTTCTTTGAAACAATGTAAGCATCAATCTAAAGGGTGGAACAGTCAAAACTTGGTCAAAAAGATCTTAGTTTTTTTAATCGGTCATTTTGGAGGAGTATGCGTACGAAATATTGACTTTATTTTGTTCTTGCCATTTCCTTTTCAGTTGTCAAAATGGCGTCAAAGCAAGTTGAGCAGCGAATCAAAATTGTGCACGCGCATAAGCAAAATCCAAAATATTCCCACGCCGACTTGGCAAAATCACTTAATATTGATGTAGAAGGAGATGATCGCTCATCACCATGAGGCACCAAGAGTGGACAGTAATGTTTTTTGCTAGAATGAAAGATATGAAGAGAAAGTGTTGAATGTTCCGTCAGTGTACGGTAGGTTGGAAATAGAACAGATGTATCAACAATTGAGCGAAAGGGCATGGGTACAGTGGTACTCGAACCAAGGATGTCATCTTTTGCCTAACATCCCACTGCGGGGTAGGTCGAGGCACGGACAAATCCGCCACCTCAACAGGAAAAAGATGACGTTTGGAAGGCTCTCATCTACCACTGATCACAAGCAACACAGCTTGTATGAAACAAGTTGGAAGTACTGTTGAATGACAAAAACAGGTTATATATTAAGATTTTTTTTCATTTTCCAATTCATTCTATCAAAAAACATTACTGTCCACTCTTGGTGCCTCATGGTGATGAGCGATCATCTCCTTCTACATCATAATCGTCACTCCACGCACGGAGAATACATAAAATAACAATTAAAGTATGCACTTAACATTGCCAAATCAACCGTGACGAATGTTATAAAAGTGAGCGAAGAACGTCTAGCGACTGCCAAGAAACTGGGATCAGGAGGAACCAGGAAGCTGCAGCGACCGTGAGAATAGTGACCGGCATTTTCAAACGCAATCCCAATCTTTCCGTCAGAGATATTGTAAACAAATTGGGAAAGTCCCACACAACAGTGCAAATACCAACGAAGTGAGCCAGACTGTCAAAATATAAGGCTACAGTAACACCAAATCGAGATGATAAAGAAGAGTGTACACGAGTTGGCTGACCAAGTTCAATTGCGTCGTAATGGACGATGAAACATACGTTAAAGCTGATTTCAAGCAGCATCCAGGTCAATAGTTTTATACGGCTACCGGAAAAAGAAAGATTCAAGATAAGTTCAAGCAGAAAAAAATGCCAATGTTCCCGAAAAAATACTTTTTTTGGCAGCTATTTGCACCAGTAGACTAAAAAGGGACAGATTCGTGACAACTAGCACTGTCAACCAAGATATTTATGTAAAGTAATGCTTGCAAAAACGCATATTGCCTTTCCTGAAGAAACATAGTTGTTCCGTGCTGTTTTGGCAAGTCCTCACTTCTTGCCACTACGGAAATATGGCTCAGGAATGGTATACCGATTGAGAAACCCTCCAAACTCGCTGGAACTGCACCCAATTGAAAAATATTGGGCAATCGTAAAAAAACCTTTCAAAAGAGAATTCAAAATACAAACAGTTGAAGTGAAAATCAGTTCAAGGCAAATTAGCGAGCATCAAATAAGGTGGATATAATAGTGGTACAAATCTTGATGGAAGGTGCGAGACGTAAAGTCCGACAATTTGCATTTGAAAAATCGGAAGCCTAATCAAAAAATGTGCCTATATTTGGTAGACGATAAACTTTAAAAGAAATGAAGATTGATCAGTTACATAATAAACTAATCAGAGTGCTTTTTATAAATGTTTGACCAATTTTTGACCGTTTCACCCTTTATTTTTTACTTAGAACGTGAAGTACTGAAGTTTTACAAGATCTGAGGGGGTAGGTGGGGGGGAGGATTGGTCGAATTAACATAAGGTTAGCGCTAAAGTGTATCATTCGGAACGTGTTCAAATTTGCAAATACTGGTTAATTTTTCCAAAGTTCCGTCGACAGCAAATAAAGTATTCGACCGTTGGACACAATTCGTAAAGTTATCCGAAAAGCGAAAAGAAAAAAATGAAAATGATGAAAATGACCGAAAATGATTGCATTTCAAGTAAGTAGAAACCTGATTTTCCGTGGTGTGAATTTATAAGATTGAACATTCCAGAAAAGAGCCCAAATATACTTTTTGCAAAACCGTGTTGTATTGAAGGATGCGGTCGAAAAAAAAAGAAAAGGGTAAGCTGCACCACTTGCCGTTCGACAAAAAAACCCTGAGAAAGTGAAAAAACATTCTTCGAGTTGACATTAGCACAAGAGACATTAGACGGTTGGGGTGTAAAAAACAATTATCCCACGTAATCCATGATATTAAGTATTGATATACAGGGATTTTCAGTCGCGTTCTTTACCTATTGGAAAATTAAGCAGAGAAATTGTGATTATTTCCACAGAGGAAATCCAAACCAGATCGAACTTATCGGTGGATAGATGAATGCAGAGCGTAAAATATCATATTCAATTCTCAAATTGCACCCTAACTGAGTCAAAATATTAGTCATCACGCACTGTTCCTAGCGAACATGAAGCAAACACAAATTTGCCTTCATGAATCTCTTGTGCAAGTTGAGTCAACTTGTTTTGTGTGGCTTTACTTTGATCATTCATTCGTTCCAGAAAGCAGTGAATGTACGTAAGCGCAATCAACTCATTCAATTTCAACGTTCTACCGTGAAGACGAAACAACAGTCATTCATTTGGAGAATCAATGAAGTGGAAAAAATTAAAACTTCTCGAATCGAAACTGCAAATGCTTTTTCTCGAACAAATTCCCAAGAAACTCTGTAGTGATTTCGGCTTTTGCTCCACCTTTTGGCTTCATTCAACCATGTTCGGAAATATTTGAAATCCTGTGGCAGAAAAAATCACTCCCGAACGCGAAAATGAATGACTGGTTACCAGAGCATTCAGTCAAGCGACCAAAATCTCTTGAGGTTTGAATAGCCGTGTGCTTTGCTGTGGTGTGAATGAGTTGTGTGGAACAGTAGGACAACGGAATGACTGAGCACAGCAAAATATGTAAACAAGAATATATTGCGTGACTGATGGAACGAAATGAAGAGAGCGAAAATTGTACACACTGAATATTTTTTACTCATCGTTCACGACGGGTGTCTATTTTTTCGAGCTCTGGATGAATGAAATTAAATTTTAGCTTTGACAAGCCTATGCACAGGCATAACTTCATCCCGAAATGAAATCCAGATCCCAGTTTACGATCTGAAAGTTTTCCTAAATGCGTAAATAATATGTAAGACAGAATAATTGATCTGTTTATTACCTTTTCCACTGGGTTCCATTGAAGGAAACGATAAATTCACGAAAAATAAGCAATATTATTCGGCTGTGAACACGCAAAACCAAAACAATCATCACTTTCGTAGTTCCTGAATTCGAATGCAGGTGTCGTCGAATACATTTAGTTTTGCCTTCGAAGGCTAAATAGGCTTAGTAATGTTCTACGCACGCACACTACAGCACCGTTTAGATCAAAGGAGAGCAAGTAAGAAGGATTATAAATCATTAGGAGGAAAACAATCCATCATTCTTCTGCAAGTGCCAGAAAGGGGAAGGTGATTAAACGTCAAAAGCTCTAGTTGGCATCCTGCAGTATAACTATTGCAGCACATGTGAAGTCTGTGTGTAATTATACAAACTAGTGAACCGATGATGATTCTCAAGTTATACAGGATTCTCATGCAAATAGAACAGACATCCAGGCTCAAACTTGTTTTAAATTTACTGTGTTAATTTTTAAAAGCATACCGTTGAAAAACAACGCCGCCTAGTCTAGATTTCACCAAACTAAAATTGACAGACTATCAAATCTCGTGGCGGGCAAGAGGCAATGATGGATAGTTGGCGAAGAGCAGGGTGTTTGTTGGCATTAGTAACGAAAAATGTGTAAACAATCAATGATATCGGGTAGTGACTTGTAGAACTCCAAAAACAAGTTTTTCACAATTTTCTTTGCTCGGCGTGACTCAAGATCAATAAAGTAATGCTAGTTCTCTGTATTTTTTTTTTAGGAAACTGATTGAAATTGGTTTCAATTACCACATGGCTCTGTGAACGTAGGTATGGCTGATTTTACCCTGATTCCCTAATTGTTTCGTGTTTATCATATATTTCTTTGGTAGGAGTTACTGAAGATCAACAAATTAAGGCTAGTCCTATGTAAAATTTGCTAAGAAATCGATTGAAGTTGGTTTCGTTAACCGCACAGCTCTGTGAACGAAGACATGGTCGATTTTACCCCGAATCCCCAAATCTGTTTGTGTTATTCAGAGATTGTTTTGTTCGGTGTGACTCAATAACAAGAAGGTAAGGCTAGCTCCTATGAAGCATTGCTTGAAAATTTGATTGAAATTGGTTTTATTAACCGATAAAAATGAAATGAAAATGCTCTCGAGAATGCCTACTTAATACTGATCAGGTGCTTACAGCTGACGGCAAGAATGAATGCAATGAAATTCTTTGCTTTCATCCTGATTCTCCTCGTTCATTTTACTCACATTTTGACAGTTACCAGTAGTACCTTTCCTTGTTATCTCTTTAACTCTTACCGCAAAAAGTAAGGTTAGTTTTCCTTGCAGTTGGAAATGGATGAATGCACAGAATGAACTGAATGAAACTTTTGAAGTTTAAGAGGCAAAATCAGCCATATTCTTCATTCACAGAGCCTTATTTTGTTGTTGTTGAGTCACACCGAACAAAGCAATCTCTGAATAACACAAATATATTAGGGGAATCAGGGTAAAATCTACTATATCTTCGTTCACAGAGCTGTGCGGTAGACGAAACCAATTGTAATCGATTTTCCCAAAAAAATTTCAAAGAACTAGCATCATTTTGTTGATCTTGAGTCACACCGAGCAAAGACATTTCTGAACAACAAGGAAATATTAGGGGAACCCGGGTAAAATGAGCTCAGTTGCTCCTCAAGCAGTTCCGTGCGGTCAATGAGACTAAGTCCATTCGAAATTTTTCTTCAAGTAAAGGTAACATATACAGAAATCGTTCCACTCGAGGTGAGATATAGAATTCTTTCGCGTTATGGGCACTTTTAATCCTGCGCACCGATTGAATTAAAATTTGAAATTGAAAATGGTCTTTAAAAATATCGTTAGTATATGTGTGGGGTTATGTTTTTGTGTTGCTTCAGCTGAAAAGGAACTATTAATAAACCACCTAGACATTAATGGGCAGGAGTGGGCTTTTACCAATGTCTACGCTTTATAGAGAAGATCAAAAAAAAATGGATAAAAGTCCAGGGGCGGGGAGGGGTGTTGGTTTCTGAGATTTTTCAAAAATGAGTTTACTTGGTTTATGAACAGGATCTTCAACTGGAGTGAAGTCCAAAACCAGCATCATCCTAGTGCAAAAACTGGATAACGTAGCGGATTCCGTTTGAGATATCCTGAGAAAGCAGTTGCATTTTTGATGCCGAGTATGTAATTTGTAATAATTCTCACTTTACATCCCGACCACATAGGGCATTACTATAAAAATAACAAAAATTATGAATCCTAGAGGGTTTGAGCTGTTTAGTGGAATACTTTTAACTGTAAATTAGAAGAAAAATTAGTAATCTCCATTTAATTCCAACTACCTCGCTTATCTTCGACAGATACGCGTATTTTCTGTCAACAATGTGCAGACTTCTTCAGTGTCTCGTACTAATAACTCGACTGTTAATTAGTAAAATTTAGCTAATAAAATTATAACAAACCTTGTTACGACTAACTGTCCATATGATATAAATTTGTTAAAAAACTTTCATCTCGATAATTGCAAAACATATTTATAACAAAATAAGATATAATGCCCCGCGAGGCAATAATCTGCTTACGACATGGAGTTTGCATAAGAGCCGACTTTCGCAAACGTAAACACTGGTTTCTTCCGCACACCTCGAGAATGCTAACTTAATCATAGTGAATTACCACGACGATTGAACAGAAGAGGAGTTTCCTTTACAACAGTTGTGGTAGTTTTCTTGAGCGAGTTTGCATTTTCAAGAAATTTGCGGAAGAAGCCATTGTTTACGTTTGGCTCTTATGCAAACACCATGTCGATTAGATCATCATACATGCTACACGAGCGCCGCTTAGGTGTCGTTAGAACTTGCAGGGCTCTAATTAAACAGACTAAATGAAATTCTTCTTTACTTCCCTTTCGAACAGTTCCGATGTAAGAAAATAAAACCGTCATACGATTTGTTTTATTTTGCGTCAAATTTGCAACGCAATCTAGCCTGCTCTTAAGATTTTAGACAGCTGAAAACAAGGAGGAGTAAAAGAACAACAGGCGCAAAGTGCGCAATCACGTCGCTTGCTCATTCGATTTTCTGAAAATTTCCAATTGAGTTTGCCAGAATTGATATTTATTAGCATTT